>JAURVB010006709.1:0-153613 GCA_033002965.1 Piper betle | reverse complement strand
TGTTGTTCCTGGATTTTCCCTACGTCCATGAATGGGATAGCAGTGGTTATCCGAGTGGTGGAAACAACACACCGAGGCTAACCCGTGATTATGTTGCAGTCCAAACCGAGTTGCACGATGCTGCTGGAGGACCGAGCATGCCGGTGGAGCAAGGCGTCGGGAACAGCAGCAGGTGCCGGCATTTGGGTCGGTACATGGTGTGCCGAGCAATGCCGGGCTCGGGTTCGAGGAAACCTCAAAGGCAGCAAGGTCGCATCGCGGTGCGCTAGCGAGTGCTGTGATCGAGCACTGGCGCTAGGCGCTGCGTGGTGATCGGTATTTGGACCGATCACGCTACCGGGAGCAGCAGCAGGCGCGCGCGAGCGAGCGCGCGAGCGAGCGCGCCGAGCGTCGCGCAAGTGTGCGCGCAGGCGGACGCGCGCGGGTGAGCGCGCGCGGCATCGGGCGCGCGCAGGCGAGCGCGCGCGAGCGAGCGCGCGCGGGCGAGCGCGCGCGGACGAGCGCGTGCGGCCGCGCGAGCGGGTGCACGGGCGCGGGTGCGCGAGCGCTGCATGGTGCATGGGCGCGAGCATGAGCGGCATGCGGGTACCGCTGTTTGGTGCGGTACTGGGTCCTGCTCGGTAGCGATGTGCGGAGTTGGCGACGCAGCGGCGGGCCATTGCCGGCATGTGGGTCGGTAGTTGCTGCGAGGTTGAACCAAGGCCTAGGATCGAGCCGTGGTGATCGAGACGGGATCCTAGCGGTGCAGCCGACGGTTAGGAGGAAGCTTCCTGGACGTTGCTGGAGTATCTTGGTGAAGATATGCAGTTATCCAGATTGGGCGTTGCAACAAACTGCTGAAGATAAACTTGGAGGCCGTTGGATGAACCTGGATGGGAGATGGTCTAGGTTGCTGAACACGGTGGATCTTGCAGATCTCTGGAGTTGAAGATGCTGGCAGATTCGGAGTTATCTTGGAGCAGCAGGTCGTGGAGTATAAAAGGGTTAGGCCAGACGTGGAGAAGGGAACTTCTCTTCGACGGACTGAAGAGGGGGCCGATTGGGTACTTGTTCTCGTGGTGAGACTTGCTGATCGGTGGCAACGTGAGCAACCTGGAGAGGGAAGAAGCGAGGGAGTTGCTGCAGCCGGCGCTGGGAGTAGTGCTGGAACTCCGGACGCTTGCTTGAATCCAAGGTGCACGTTGTGAGGTTGCTGGTGTTGGCAACTGGGAGGGTTACTCGGGCCAGGTAATCCTTGTGTGAGTTCCTTTGTATTTTGGGTACATTGGGGCGAGGCTGTGGGGGCTGTCCACAAGCCGAGCAGGTACTTGAGAGGAGTTCGAGTGCTTGTAATCCTTATAGTCGGTTTAATGATATAAGGTTGGGGTTTCCCCGTATATCTGTGTTGTGTTCGTTGTCTGACGTTTTAGGCAGGGAACCTTAGTACCGGGTCGTGGTCGAGGTTTACAAGGCGACAGTGGTTGCTGAGACGAACAAGGACAGAGGCACGATCTCCACCAGGCGTGTTGCTGGTGGGGCGATCGGGCAGTGCTGCGGTGGTGGTGCTGTTTGACTCCTGGAACAGCCTATCGGCAAGGCGTGCCGATAGCCAGGAGTGCTGTCGAAGTGCTGGTGCGTGGCCAGACACGGGTGATCGATCAAGGGCGCTGTTTGAGGGCAACACCGAGCGGGTGGATCTGCTGGACGTGCAGGGGTCAACCTCGGTGGTGCGTATTGCGGCCGAACACGAGTGTAGTGTTTGTGGCCTTAGCTCCCGCTATTGCGTGTTGAGTAGCAGGCTGAGTGTTCCCAGGGAGGGGAATACGCCGCACAGGCAGGGACTCGGAGGCGAAAAATTCGACCTTACGAACGGGCCTGTGACAGTAGGGTTGTTTTCGCCCTTGAACTTGGAGACGTGCTTGCCATCTCACCGAGGTGGGCACCTTGTTCGGGCCTTGCATGTCATCCACTCTTTAACAACACTGGCCACCGCGGAACGAAAGATTTGCGTGTATCAACTGCTCTCGTTTTCCCCAGTTGCCTACTGTCGAGGCCTTCGTTTCAAGTAATAACAAAAGTTAAATAAGTTTAGGTAGGTTTTGAAAAATTACATTTTTGATGCTTGTCTTTTGTGATTGGCGTGCAATATAGAGATATATCGACAAGGCTTTAGAAATTTGGAGATTTAATGTACAGAGAGATTGGAGAATGTCATGAGACAGCAATCAAGGCCCTTCCATTTGGAAAATTACTGAATTTGAGAAAGTTCATTTTCCAACTTGGGTCATCGGAATATCTACTCACATGTTGGGTTCTTGAAGGTGAATTGGGTAGTTCAAGCTTGGGAGTCATCTTCTCCTCTTTAGTGTGGACGATGTTGCTGCAATCATTGGTCGGATTAATGAGGGTAGGGTATTCCATGTGAAGATCAAGAGATATCAAGAAATCCATTAGATTACATATTGCATCTGACTTAATCCGCAGATATATGTCACCCATCAATTGTTTGTCCAACCGTGCTATAAAATTCGTGACCCGAGTTAGGATTTTATAATCGGAACCGATTGGTTCGATTGATATTTTTAATCGAGTCTATTTCACAACATGCATCCTGAGTCAATATAACAACCTAGCCCAAAATGTAATTTAATGTATTAAGTCATTTCTTTAAAAGTGGTTAATCAAATTAAAGATCTATATAGTTCATTTCCACTTATAAACAAGATCTTTGCCTGGTAGGTATTAGATGTGTGACTAAGTTAAAAGATCTTACAATCCACTCACTTTAAGAAATTTCGTCCCCGAAAATCTTACACGCAACCTCTAAATCTAGCCTCAGCACAAGTTCTTCTCTGGCCCATGACCGGCAACCTTAGCCAATGTTCGTAGTCTAGCCTACCATTTAATACAAAACAAGTTGTTTGGATATCATTTGTAACGACCCAGCCTAAAGTGCAACGTAATGGGGTCTAAGTTATTTATTTAAAATAATTAACTAAAGTTAAAGATTTATAGTCTATTTCTACTTATAAACATGATCTTTGCCCGGTAAGTATTAGATGTGGAATTACGTTGAAGGATCTCACAACCAAGGCCGGCCATGTGTTATGAGTCGTGTATTATAAGTAATGAGGGTCATGTGTACCTAAATATATGATGGTAATGTTAGTAAGACAATAGCAGAATTAGTTATCAGAGTATATGAGAGTCACCCAATTTTTTTTATTTTTAGTAGGCTGTAAAATTAGAATTAGGCCATTTATCGTGTTAGGAGGTGTTATTTATTATTTTTGGATGAGTTTCTAGGCGTAGACATGTCATTCGAATTAGGATTCGATAATTTTATTTAATAATAATTTATATTATTTTATATAATTGACTCAAGAGTGAGGTAAGTTTTAATTATGAAACTGCCATTGAGTTATTTTCTCCCCGACGATCAACTATGTTTTTCTTCTCAAAACCCCGCAGACACCTCGCCCCCTTCCGCACCGTTGGCGACCTCGCCGCCGGCCACCACGCCGTCATCAGCCGGTCCTCCCTCCTCCATGTCCACCTTCCCTTGGAGCGCAATCGTCAGCCGGTCCTCCCCCTAGCCGACTATTTCTCCTTCCCTTGGAGTGCCACCGGTAGAGCGTCGCTGCCCTTGCCATTTCTGGTCACCACCGTCGGCGTGCCACCACCAACCAGCTTCCTCCCCGTCGACCTCTACCTCCCCTCCTTTTCCCTTCCCTTTCTCGTGCCTTGCTCTCCCTTCCAACCTCTCCTTTGGCTGCTGCCGACAATGGCAGTTCACCACCGCCACAGACGAATTTTCAGCAGAGTAGAGTCACCACTACCTCCTCTTCCTACCCTCCTACCCTAGCCCTAGACCCCTAGACCTTCCCTTGTTGCCGATTTCCAGCCACAACAGTTGTCGTAATAGCCAATTCAAGTCCACATTACTGCAAGAGGCTAATCGTTTTTCAAATTTTCGATTTTTAATCTATTTGATCCTTGTACATATTATTCGTAATTTTTATGAATTTTCATATTTTTGTTAATATGTTAATTTTATAAATTGTGATGATTATGTGTTAATTAATGAATTTCTTAATGTAATTAAGAATTGATTGGGATTAATGATAATTTGAATTATTTGATTATGAAATTAAACATGTTATGGATGTTGTTGAAATTGTGAAGTTAGGGATTAGAGTTATTAACTAAATTGAATATTGACTTACTTATTACCAACACAGTTGTTATCTAAATCCGTTAAAATACACTCCAATTAGAATGATGTATTTATAATAAATTGGTTGGTGAATGTGAATTGGTTGAGGAAGTGAATTTAATTATTGTCTTTGTTCATGATTTGAAAATATGTACTGATTTTAGAATTATGTGATTTAATTAACCACTAATTTTGGAGTTAATGTACGATGAGGATTTAGGTGGAATGGTGACGATGTGTGAAGGTGTGAAGTTATGTATTAGGGTTATAATTGTGTATGCTAATTAATTATTTGATTAGAAAGTTAAGTCATAATGAGGATTAACATGTGATGACGACAAGTTTAGAAGTTGTGCTGTAGTCTGTAAAACTCGCGATTCGAGTCAGGGTTTTATATTCAGAACCGGTCGGTTCGACTATTATTTTCGAGTTGAGTATGTTTTAGAACACGTGTACTGAGCGCCGGTTGCGTGTATGAGCCATGAGGGTCATGCATACCCAAGTATTGGTGATAACATCATTAACACAGCAGAAAAGAATGAGTTATCAGAATATATGAAAGTATGCCAATTTATTATTTTTATTTTATATATAGTGGATCATAGAATTAGTTTTAGGTCATTTACCTCGTTAGGACGTGTTACCGGCAGTTTGGGTGGGTTGTTAGTTATATAGCATGTCATTATAATGTTATGGCGTTTGTTTTATTTTATTGGATTTTTTCGATTTTTCCTGGATTTTTTAAAGATTTTCTACCACTTAGTTATTATTCTTAACTCGAGTCGAAGACGAGTCAAGTCTTATTTATGATATTGCCACCCAATTATTTTCCTTTCTTCCCACCCCCCACCCCCCTGACACTTTCTTTCTTCTTCCCCGTCCAAACCCTAGTTGCGCCACCCTCCGCTTGTTGTCTCCGCCACTGTCGATGCCGGCCTACCACCGATTGTCGCCACCAGGCTTTGCTGTGGTATTGCTGTGCCACCCCGCGCGCTCCCAGCCGTCGTCCGACCTACACGACATCGGAATCACCGCGCCTAGCGACACGCTTACGTCATCGATTCTGCCGCTGGCGACCATCTCTGCCACGATCTAGTGGTAGCCTCGACACCCTCTAGCGACCTTTCCCAACCAGATCAGAACCCATTGCCACCCATATCAGCCAGATTTCTCCACCCATCGCTGCTGCCTCTATTTTTGCCCTTTTTCGGCAAGTCGCCACCTCCGTCGACCACATCAACGTCGTAGATGCTCGGGCTTGCTAAGCCGGTGTCAATGGTACCCAATATGACTGCTATCTGGCCAGTGGACGCTGTCGGCGATTGCCACCGGAAGCTGCCGGAAATCCACAGGAACCTATCAAAAAATTGGATCCGCTGGAATTCGCCAAATCTTCTGGGAGCTCCTCTAGTCGAACCTGATCAAATTTTGGACACCGATGAGCTTAGAATTCGAGCTTCGAGACGTGCAAACGAAACCCTAGCCGTGGCAGATTGTCGACGACGAGAGGTATAATTACCTCTGATTTAATTATTTAAAATGGATGATTGTTAGTACAACATAATAGGATTGATTAATTGATGTAATTAATGTCTGACTATGAATGAAGTTATAAGTGGCATGATTTGATTAATTGTGAATGAATAGTAAGTGATCTAATTAAGTAAATTAAATTTGAGCATGCTAATTGACTACAACGTAGCTTAGAAAAACGTAATAAAATTGATATGAATAGAATGAGTTAGAATTACTTCACATTGATGATTGTTGATTGGGATGGATATGATTGAGTTGTGTGTAATGTTCATGTTGAGTTGATGCATCATTCAGTTAGTAGGCGATAGCTTCTAGATTGATGTGTAGGTATGGAGTAAGAGCTTGCCGCCTAGGCACGAGGACACGCTTAAAGCTCTACCAGGTCTGTTTAGGACTCGTCTCTATTTTATTCTCTGTTTATTAGCTTCTAGATTGATATGTAGGTACAGAGTAAGAGCTCGCCGCCTAGGCGCGAGGACACGCTTGAAGCTCTACCAAGTCCGTTTAGGACTTGTCTTTGTTTTATTCTCTATTTTATTGTATGTTTGTTTTAATGCTTGCAGGATATATTAAAAAGTATTTTATCGGATCCCACTTAACTCGGGCCATTTAGCCGAATAGTTTTCTGGATTAATAGACCCTCAAGGATGATTTCGAAAACAAGATCCACCACAAGTTGCCTTTGGGCATATTATATGAATCCCTTCCCAGATCTATATATATAATTTTATCGAGTTTTCAGTGAGACAAGAGATGGAGAAACCGACTTCACGTACCATGAATAGATGCCATGACAGTCAAAGCGGGCTCTAAATTAGTGAGCGGACTATTCCATTCCTGAGGGATCCTAACAATACCGCGTTTGAGTTCCTCACACCCGGAGAACGTGGAGGTTTACGGGTACTATTTAGTACAGCGCATGTTCGGACTTATGGTCAAAGGGTACTAAAGGCGACTGCCTGAGAGTACTCGGCCTTCCTGCTCAAGGCCAAGAGAATTATGAAGGTAAGGAAGGGCTTAGGATATACATGTAATCCCGATAGACCAGAGAAAAATGAAATGAGAAAATGCCAAAAGAGGCCTCAGCTAAGCAAACAGTTCGGGATGCTACCGGGTCTGCAGCCCAATGGCTTCTCAGTAGGTGCCCTTCAGAGAGTTCACGAGAAGTATACGAGTGTTTTTCTTTCATATGAGAGTTTGCTCTCATAGCCAGTTTGTTATAGTTATATTTTGGACCAATAATACTTATTACTGACGTGTTTTTATACTATATGTAGGTGATAATCACGAGTTGGATGTGTCAGCCTAGACGGAGGAGCACTGATGTCACTTGCACACATGTCAGTTAATAGAATGGTTAATATTATGTTTATGATGTTATTATATTGTGAATGGTGTGATTAAATGCTTGAGACATGATGATGTGACATGATTGAATGCTAAGACATGATGACAGGATGTGAAACGTGAATAGATTGCACAGGTGGGCTGAGACCCAAGCTTCATAATGAGTATACAGTAGATTAGATTCTGTGTGAATGAAATTATTGATATATGCATATATGTTTATATATATTATTTTGACAAGGTGGCCCTAATTGCACTTTTAGGGAGACTCTGTCCGTTTTATTTCAAAATTTTTATTGATTTTGGTCGTAATTGTATTGGTGTGTAAATTAGTTTGCATGTCATCCATGTAGTATCATGTTAGGATTCTGTGCATTCATCCATGCATGACGAGTCGTATCTTCATCTTAAGACACCGAGATTAGATCCACACGAGTTGGGTTCAGGTTAGCCGACCTAACCGGGGCCTGTAACATGCCAGTTTGGTTCACGAGCGTGAACCGGATTTGGGGTGTTACATAGTCACCTAATTAGAAGTAATGATTAGAAGGTTTTAAATTATTAAGTTGTTCCTTTAATTCATTTGTTGATATTGATGTTAGTATTTATAATATTTTTAATCATGCAATAATTCACATGCATACATTTTATACACACATCATACAGTTAGTATGAGCGTTAGTAGTTAGTTATGATGTGTAGGTACGAAGTAGAAGCTCACCACTTAGACGTGTGGCCGCACTTGGAGCTTTTACCATGTCCGTTTAGGACTCGTCCATGTTTATTACTTATTCTACTGTGATTTCTTTATTAATTGCAAGACTAGTTAAGTGGCGTTTTATTATATCTCACTTAACTCGGACATTTAATCAAATTATTTTCCAAATTAATAACTCTCGAGGATGAGATCCCTCGAGTCTAATTTTGAAAACAAGATCCACCACAAGTTACCTTTCGATCTATGATATTAAATCCCTCCCCAAACTTGTATATACTTTTATCGACTTTTCAGTAAAACGAGAGATAGTGAAACCGACTCACACATACCATGAACGAGTGCCCATACCAGTCACAGCGAGCTCGATTAGTGAAAGGGTTGTTCCATTCCCGAAGGATCTTGACAACTCTGCATTTTGAGTTTCCTCGTGACTTGAAGAAATGCTGAAGGTTTACAGGTATCTGTTTGGCTGCAATACACATCCGGACAAGGTGGTTCAAATGGTACTCCAAGGCGACTGTCACAAGAGTACTCGACGTTCGTGCTTAGGGCCAGGAGATATATGGAAGAAAGGAGATGACTTAAGATATACTGGCAGCCCCAAAGGGACAGCAAAACATGAGAAAATCGTCGAGAGATGGCATCAGCAGACCAGTCGGTTCAGAGGTATTATTCGGCTCGTGGCCCGATGGCTCCACTAGAAGCATACCCTTATGAGAGTTCAACAGAAGTTATAAATGTTGATTTCTAAATGAAAGTCAACTCATTTGTCAGACTGCTATGGTTATTTTTGGATTAGTAACACTTCGTTACTTATGGTTTTCTATTATATATGTATCAAGGAGCAGGAATTTGATATATAACACCCTAATTTTGATTCACCTAAAGACTGAATCGGAAATGTTACAATCGAGTCCAGTCATGTCTAAAGCTGCTACTCTATAAGACTCAATAAATAATATAGATCGAAATAACCTGATGGACATCAAGGAATGGAAGACATTACTAAATGTGTGAATATGCATCTAAACTAACATAGGGGTTCTCGAATTACCAGAAATCGATAGAAAAACAGCAAAAGATGGGCTAAAAATGAGCTGAATCGGGTTAACTACACTAAACTAAATTGGGTTGGCGGAGTTAACTTGGTCTGGGTCAGATAAACTAGTGGGTTGGGTTGGTTGGGCTGGTCTGGACTGATGGGCGGGGACACGGGCACGCACAGGCAAACGGGTTGGCGGGCAAGTGAACAGGTCCAAGCAGGCAGACTGAACATGGGCTGGTAGACCGAACGCGGGTTGGCAGACGCGAACGCGGACAAACAAGTTTGACGAGGCGAGAGATGCCCGTCACTAAAAATGCCGACGGCGTCGTTGCAGAGGCTGATGCCAATCGCAATTGCCAGAGGGCGTCAAGGCAGAGGTGATGGCGGTGGTGATAGGCAAGGTCAGCCGACTATTGGCCGGTGCGTGGAATTGCCACCGGGTGCGGCAGTGTAGCTGAAGTGGTCATGGGTGGTCTTAAAATAAAGATCTCGATGAGATGAACCTATCTAGGCAGTTGGATCGCCGAAGGCAGCTTGCCAATGCAGAAAATGGCTCGAACGGTGGCGGTGGTGGGATACCAATGGATAAAAGCGTCATTGGCAGCAATTGTGGTGGTGCCAATGGTCGTGAGAGGTATGGATTGATAGCTGGCCACGAGGTGGTCATGGTGGTGCTGGTCCAGTATATGCAATATTTATATATATGGATGAAAAGCTCAGATCGATTTTGTCCAAAGTCAAAATTGCTCGAATCCTAAAAGCGACTTTATATGTGAGAATCAAGGCAGGAAGGTTAGCTGGGCCTTGAAACCCTAAACTCAATCGGGTGAAGGTCTACAACTTAATAAAGTTGGGCCACAAGCGTTCCAAAATCCCTAAGATGCATGTAAATAAGATACCCAGGTCCCAAGCACATACTCAACACTACAACGACCTAAATCTATGCATAAAACTCATTCAACCAATAAAAAATATGTATACCTCACATAAACACTAATAACTTATGTTCTGTTGTAGCATAACTGAAGCTATCATTTGCATATCGGGCATACTCAACCTTCATAGCATGTTCATACGGCCATCTGGCCTTATACTCATGGTTTGAAAACTAAATTCGGCTCGAGCTTACTCGAACCACCTCGAGACTAGCACGAACTGGGCAAATTACAAGCGGTAAAACTCCAACCCAAAGCTAGGGTTTTACATGATATGTCAGCCTTAAACGGAAGAACAGTGACTGCTATGAGCACACACACGAACCTTAATGCAATATATTTGAATTGTTGTGTTTTAATTATGATGCATATATTATATGATGTTTTATGATGAAGTGACAATAATTTTGAGATTGATATTGTAAGTGACAATGATATGACAGATATAATAGAAATGAGAGATGGAAATGAACAGATGGGTCAAGACCCAATTCATGTTTTGTGATTTTGTTATTATGAAAACTAAGGTGTGCTAGAAATGAAGATTTTGTCTTGTTTGGTGATAAATAAATAAATTGCTATTTAGTAGGTTGACCCTTATTGCACTTTTAGGTATATTCCGCTCGTTTTACTTTATAAATTTTATTGATTTTCTTGTGATTGTCTTTAAGTGCGACTTGTTTGTCATGTCATTTACGTAATATCCTATTATGGTTCATTGTATTTTATGCATGCATAACAATAATTATTTTTCATCTTAAGACATTAATAATAGATCTGAATGCTCGAGTTAGCCAACTTAATCGTGTGACCCATAATATTTTATTTGCGTTCGCTTGAGTGAGCCAGATTTGGTTATTACAATCGTTATTTCTCTAATACGCAGAAGTTGAGACGATAAAAGAATGCAAAGGAGAAGCTAGGGACTCAACCCAATATTAAAATGTGTTGTTGTAAATATTTATGGAGCCATTGATGATATTATATTCGGTCTTTTTCTAACAATGATGACATTGTGTGTCTTTTTGTCCAACTATTACTGGCATTCATGGCATTATCATATTCGTTACATGACTCCTTGGCGTATACGGCACATGTCTAGTATGAACTCGACGTCATTAATGATGCGCACTACGTTTATAAAATGCAATTAATGACATTATCTTAATAATTACAAAAATTCAGCGAACATATATGACATTATCATGTTATAATGTTCAAATTTTTGGATCACTAATGTGACTATTGTATAACCATTACATATAGTGATGACATTATTTCACCAAGCATATATGACATTATTATATTCATTATCATGTCTCGATGGCATATATGATAAATGTCTAGTATAAACTTGACTTCATTGATGGCAGGACATTACGTTTATAAAATGTGATTGATAACATTATCTTATTAATTACAAAATTTCAGCAAACATGCTATATGTCACGTTGGTGTAGACGACACGCGTCTAGTATAAACTTGACATCATTGATGACGAACACTACGTTTATAAAATACAATTCATGTCATCACCTTGTTAATTACAAATTTTCTACAAACATGCTACATGTCACAATGGTGTAGACGACACATATCTAGTATAAACTCAATGTCGTTGATGACACAACATTACCTTCTATAGAATAAGATTCATGACATTACCTTGTTAATTACAAAATTTCAGCAAGGATACATAGCATTATCATGGTATTGAAGACTGTTGTTGTACAACAAAACGACTCACGATGAAGACTAACCAGCAATTGTACTTGTAGGCATGGGACATTTTGTTATACAAACCCCCGGGTTGCAGCATTGACGCTTGTTATGACCAATCTCATGGAACCATGAGTACGCAAGGTATGGTTTTGGGCTGTGGTGGCCACTACATTCTATCCAAATATGGCATGACTCGCTCTCGCTGGTGCAAGTCCTTTTACTTGTTAGATAATATAGTTGTAAGCCAATATTCACTCTGGTCGGGATATGTGAGGATGTGATCACAAACAAGACTCAAGAACCACTTCCACATATCAATCCTCTCAGTCTCAGTTAGGATCTCTGTACATGCATAAAATATCATTAACATATACTTATTCATCAATGACATAATATTAATCCACATTACACTATCAATGATACATACACATCACCTATCCAACACCAACACCCTGCATCCTGCACTTGTCATTGGATCATGTAACTCGACCAAAGCATGTTCCTCGCCAAGTAAAAGTGGATGTACACCTTCATTGTTACATGCACTATATAGAATTGATATATATCAATTAATATATATATATATATATATATATGCGCTCAGGAATTAAATACATTTCATCAACATGATCCTATCAATGTTATTGGAATACCTCACCTTTGCAACAGTGTTGTCCCATGTTCTCCACTTGCCACAACATCATGTTCATCCACCTCGGCAGCATGTCCCTCACTCGTCCTCTCATTACAGCTTAGACTACAAGGTACAATCGTTAAAGATAGTTGGGGTTGCACACGGTCTCGACATCTACATCCCATGGATCTTCCCTACATAAATGAATCAATAAAAATCATATATTATAAATCAACCTTATATACACATTATATCTATTTACTTACGCATCTCCTAACAACACAACATACTTTCCTCTTGTTCTCCTCCTCCTTCCACCAAGTTCATTGATAATGGCACCTGAAAAATGCTCATTCTATCATTGACTTCATCATCGACTGCACTCATTGGATCAACATATTCATCGTCCACGACCATTTTTCTTTGGTCATGAACATCTTCTCCCAATAATCCATCGGGAATCGATTTTAGCTTAGTGTATATCCTAAGATTGTCATCCTTGCCTCACCTTGCAAATCCGAGAACTTATTGAAAGCTTACCTCACCGTCCACCTCTATCATGTATTCATGCTTCTTCTCAAGTATTACTGAGACATGTTCGAATACCATAAATTCTCTACCATTATACTCCCTATCTCTATGCAAAATCACAAATTTGACCAACTCAATTAAATTGTCTTCGCCTTTGAAAAGACAGATGAAATAATCTCCTCCCATGTAGTTCCCATTCAAATCCCAAAAAAACACAAAAGCCAAAACTTCGTCCATGTCTCTAATCAAAAAACACCTACAAGCAGTCTATGCAAATAAATAACTATCACACACCATAAATCATATTCAGGATAGTAAAATGTAGTCAAGGACATATCTTTAACGCAATCTTATCCCATTGATGCAAGAACGCCTCTCAATAATATCTTTCTTCTAAATTTCAAACTCATAGAAATTTACACAGGTTGTCGTCCACCAGAGATGCCACCAAAATAGGAAGAAAACGACCACTACAAATTTTCTTTTAACCCTGTAAGTTTTTTCGGCCTTTATAATACTTTATTCCCTCCAAAACATCCCCAACTCTCTTCAATACTCCTCAGAGTTATAAAACCATCTCCCTTCCTAAACCAAGTAAATTATTTTCCTACCTTCACCCAACCCAACAAAGATGTTAGAGGCTAGTCTTAAGCATTTTAGCATTTACTTTATTATCTCTAGCCCCTGCACCACATATTTTAAGTTCTTCACCCAATACCATAGATGGAAAAATCGGCCGATTTTGCTCAGAATCAGCCGATTTAAACGGGATCGGACGCGATCCGATTGAAAATTGGCGTCGAATCGGGCAAGGAATCAGTTTTGGAAAAATATTAAAATACCCTTGACTTTATATTAAATAAATTATTTATGCATAGGTAAAATGAGAATTAAAAGTTTATAATGAAGAAGATACCCTTTACTCTCCCTCTACCGCCGCCCCTTCCCTTCTGGTCGTCTGCCTCCGCCACTCCCTCTGCCCACCCTATGTTGGTCTGCCACCACCCATGCATGTGGGAAAGTCAGGGCCGACGAGAAGGGGTGGCAGGGTGGGGCAAAGGCGCAAGGAGGGAGGATGGGGCGGGGCGGCCAGGGCAGTGGGGAGGCAGGGTGGGCTGGGTCGGCAGGGGAGGCGGGGGGATGGGTCGGGGCAACGGGAAGGGGGTGGCGGGGCAGGGGCGGGGCAGAGGTGCAAGGAGGGGAACAGGGCGGGGTGGGGCGGGGCCGGTCGGGGGAAGTGAGGCAAGTTGCCAGTGGCGGAGCCAGGCGTGAAAGAGTGGGGTCGGGGGTGGCATTCTCATAATTAAAAGTTAATTCAATTCTGACTCAATTAAAAAATAATAACTAATTTCACATATTTTAAAAAAAATATTATAAAATATAAGAAATACAATAATATCAAAATTATATCAATACCTAATTTTTATATATTTATGTTATGAATTATCAAATTATTATATATGACCGATTTGACCGATTTGAACCAATTAATTTAACGACTCCTCGAAAACCGATTCCGATTTTTAGAAGTACACCAGATACCAAATAAACTAAATCTGCCTGCACTTGCACCAAAATACGGTCTTTCTTTTTCGTTTTGGGTATACGTAAAACATCTAAAAGTTGGCCAGAAAAAACGTGAGGCGAACAACCCGCGTCGGGCATCCCGTGCGCGACAAAGAGACGAGTAGAAGAAGCTTCGTCTGTTTTATAAGAAAAGAAGGAAATGCGTACGTAAACGTTGTTTCTCTTCTGATCGATACGCCCTCTTCCACCGCCTCCGAACAATCTGCCGCTCCTCTCTCCCATCCCCCCCACAACCCTAGCCATGGCTCCCCCTTGGCATGACCCCCGCCCGCCGCCGCCGACGCCGTCCTCCCACCCCTCCTATGCCGGCGCCGCTCCACCGCCGAGACTTCTCCTCCTGCCTCCCCCGCCACCGATGGGATAAGGCCTTCGCCCTCCTCCAGGCCGGCTGATCCCCTCATTCGATTGCCTGATTCGATTGCTCGTCGTTGTTGTTTCTCTGTGTTCTGTTGTTTTTTCTCTCTTTTTCGGTTTTGTCGATTTGATTGTTTGCGGATGCGGCCGTCGCAAGGGTCGGCGCTGACGGCCAATGTGGCGGAGATGGCGGAGCTCGTCGACGGCTCCGCCGGCTCCTACGTCGACTGCTTGCCCGACTTTGTTAAGGAGCTTATCGCCGGCGGCGTCGCCGGGGCTTTCTCTAAGACGGCTGTTGCGCCCTTGGAAAGGGTCAAAATCATCCTTCAGGTCTCTCTCTCTCTCTGAAATCCTTGCCATTCCGTTTTTCTCTTTGGAAAGATTTGTTCTTTGTTTCCCTTTTCATTGACGTAAAATAAAGAATTGTTCTTTTTTATCTTTGATGCCGACCACATTCCTGCAATTTCTTATACGTTTTTCTTGGATTACGCGAATTGATTGATTTTCATCTTCTCTAAATCGTAATAACTCGGAGTAATTGGAAATTGTTGATAATTTTCTTTTCTGCATCAAGCTGGAAGTTAGAAACGAGGAATGTCGAAGCTAGAAAGGGAATTCATATCCCATGTCTTATGTTTTTTATTTAAATATTACGAGAGCTAAATGAGCATGCTTCCTTCGATCTAGACATTGAAGTCTATTGGTTAATAATTTTCTTTCGGTATTATTGGCTGGTACCTGCTTGGATGTATAATTATGAATGTGGAATTTGGAAACTATGAAAATGGAATTTCTTTTCCATTTCTGATGCGTTTTTGAGCAATGACAATTGATTGATTATGCATTGTTATATGTCGATTTTGGAACCTGTTGGTAAATTTCCTACTGCTGTTTCTGGCTGATTGGTTGGAAAATTATAAATGAGGAATGTTGTAACTAGAAGGTGAAATTGATGTGCGCTTTTACCAACTCACAATTTTTAAATGTGTTTCCAGATCATAACCAAAGTAATTGGACTTTCGCTTTGATGGGTTTTTTGTTGTAGTTTTGATATATTTTAATTTTATTTCGCTTGTTTATAGACAAGAACGGAAGGTTATCAGTCTCTTGGAGTTCTGAAGTCATTGGGGAAGTTGAGAAAGCATGAAGGTGTTCTAGGCTTCTACAAGTAGGTTTGAAGCTGTTTGTAATTGCTGGGATCTATTGTTGATTCTAATTGTAAATTGCTCAATTTTAGATGTTTTGCATTGCAGAGGAAATGGTGCAAGCGTCCTTCGCATTGTTCCTTATGCAGCTTTGCACTTCATGGCATATGAGCAATACCGATGTTGGATCTTGAACAACTGTTCATTTTTGGGGACGGGTCCTTTCATAGACCTCTTAGCTGGTTCTGCAGCTGGTGGAACAGCTGTTTTATGTACTTATCCTCTTGATTTGGCTCGAACAAGGCTTGCATATCAGGTAAATATCTTGTAGCTTTCTTTAACATTTTATAGAATGTACTTTTTGAATATTTATTGGAAGAGTAAGTTATGACATTAACTTTCATCGGAGTTCTTTTTTTTGTTGCAATTTAAGGTTCCATTATAGTAGGATATTTCTTCCCCATGAGTTTTGTAGGTTAGTTTGAGATGAAGTAGATGGTGGATAATGGATAATGTTATTTAACATTAGTTTTATACTGATTATTTGATTCTTGTTTGTTATAACACTGCGAACTAGAGAGTTTTGCTTCATATTGTGCTCAGTTATAATTCACTTCTAGTGGTGGAAATTTGGTTCAAGTGCTTATTACTTTCTGGCATATACAAAGCACATATTTTTTCTCTCGATGTTGACAAAATATGATTTTTAGGTGGTTGACACACATCATCAGTATAAATATGGAGCAAGAATCTTGCCCGCACAGCCTGCATATAATGGAATAAAAGATGTTTTGACAAGTGTGTATAAGGAAGGTCAAATCCGAGCTTTGTATAGGGGAGTTGGTATGTTCTCTTTAACATGTTGAAGCAGCAACCATTTATCTTATTCTTATATAGGGAGGTGGAAATTGGTTTCTACTTGGTAATCTTGTAGGTCCTACACTTGTTGGAATACTTCCTTATGCTGGACTCAAATTTTACATATATGAGAAGTTGAAGACGCAGGTCTCAGAAGAATATCAACAATCTGTTGTAATGCGTCTGTCATGTGGTGCTTTAGCTGGTTTGTTCGGGCAAACTTTTACCTATCCGCTCGATGTGGTTCGTAGGCAAATGCAGGTATGCCATTCATTCCGTAAACTTTATTATTGGGTATGCATGTGTGGATTTTAAGATGTGTGACATGTCTGTGTATTTTGACTGAAAACTAGCATCTTCTTGTTCATTTATGCCTTGTGAGAAATGCTTCTCATCAAGATATCATTTCCAGGTGCAAAGTATGGTAGTTGCAGATGATCCAACAAAGGTAAGGAGTACCATGCAAGGGCTGAGCCTGATCGTCCGAAATCAAGGATGGGGACAATTGTTTGCAGGCTTGAGCATTAACTACGTCAAGGTAAATTAGAAATTTTTTGATTAATTTTGTTTTCTTTGTATCATATGAAAATTTGAAGTGACTGACACCATAAATATAAAGATGTTAATCCATGCATCATTTACATCGTTTCTAGGTTGTTCCGTCTGTTGCAATTGGCTTCACAACATACGATATGATGAAATCCTGGCTCAGAGTTCCTGCTCGCGAGAAATAAAGATGTTATCTACATGAGCGTTGGGTTCATAAATTTCAGGGACTGAAACTGGTTACAATGATTCAACTATTCAATTGATTTGCATATTGACTTGTAAGGATCACAACGTACCAATAGGAAATGCAATTTAGCCCATTATAATAATTGATTGATTTGGAGGTTGTATTCTTTGATATTTATTTATGAAGGTGTAATTCTATTACTTCATTCACAGTTAGAGGATTGCGTATTGAGTTGTATATGCAAGAGATTTACTAAACAAAAAAGAAAATAAGAACGCTTCCTACTAGCTTATGAGCTCAAATGACATCGAAGAATTTTGTTCACTTACTTTCTTAATCCTCATGTCTCCCGTTTCACCTCATGAGGTTATATTCTCGAAAATTAAGAATTAGTTTTCTCCATCTATTCAATAACTCCAAATAAGTTATCTTCCCCATTATGTTAGATTGCTTATTCACCAGGCTTTTTTTTCAATCTCCCTCAATCAGCGTTTGAGATAGTTTATTACTATTTGTCATTCACTTAGATTTTTTCTTTCCAAGCGTACTCTCTTAGATTTGATGGTACTAATGAACTTTTTTAGAGTTAGGATGCAACCTGTTGGTATATGGACAATGGCCTCTGTGAAGACCTTACATTGTTAATTAAACATATGCAAAAACCCAAGGATCGTTAAAGATAAATCAATGACCGTCTTCAACAGTGGCAATTGCTAATCTTAATCTGTTTAACATACTTTTTCCAATCAAAGTATATTCCTGGATTTCCAAGAAAACTACAGATACACACCTCACTCAAATAAATATCACCCAGTCAGATAAAGTTTCCAAAGCAGACATATCTAGATGGATTATTCAATAGTGATAATGGAACCCACAAATTATTTTGGACCGCTAGCTATCATAAGGTCTGCATGTCACTCGATCCTCACTGTGATTACTTAACCATAACAAGAACCTTCCCATGAAAAGGAGCTACACCATACCCAGAAGATACACCTATCTGATACTACAACTTTCCCAACTTTTGTTAATGTCACCATAGCCAGAAGTTACACCTATTTGACACTACAACTTTCCCAATTTTTGTTGAAGTACAAATCTTGAGGTAACATTACTTTGATAAGAAGTGGAAGATAAAGCTAGAAAAGAGAAAGATGATGTTATAGTTTCCCATTCAATTTGGACTCAACCAAATTGGGATTGCTTCTCAATGGTGTTAAAAGTTAGAACATTACATAGAATACAATTAAATAGCTAGCTAGATTACAATTTTGCCAGCCTTTGCACCACTTCTCTACCATCTCTATCTTTCCCACATTTGATTCATTTGAACAAATGAAGGAAAAAGATTCTGGTATCAATTACTGCAGCGTGCTTTCCATGGAAGCATATCAAAGAGACCAGATAGCCATATTCCATCTCCCAAACAAAAGAATTCCAATCTTTTTGCAGTTTATAGAGCATTCCCTTTTTACAGCAAATTCTTCCAGAACTTGATCATAATGTTAAAGCGAAAACTGATTGGGGATGAGGGCTTACTATAAACTATAATTGTTCTTGATTTGGTTGGATGAGGTAGATTGTGATATGAGGCAAGTTACCAACAGCTCATAAGATATAATCTGCAGCCTTACTTCAGCATTTCAAATGAAGTGCCGAGTACCAGAGAGCAGGTTTTATATCTTTGCAATTCTTGAATTATTTATGTAATAATTTTGTAGTCTCATGTGTTGCAGTTGGATTGATATTGCTCTTATTGAATTGTTTCTTACTTGGGAATAAGATCAGCGAAGTTTAATGGGTCACCATTCTTGCTGCAACAAACAGAAGGTCAGAAGGGGGCTGTGGTCGCCCGAGGAAGACGAGATGCTCATGAATTACATTGCCAACTATGGCCATGGTTGCTGGAGTTCTGTCCCCAAACTTGCAGGTAGCAAACTAAACAAGTCTCTATTAGAATGTAACACAGAATATGAAATTTTCTTGTTGGAAGTACTATTTATTTGAGAGATGCCTATTTGCTGAATGTTGCAATGCAGAATCAATTTTTCAGTTCAAATCTGAACCAAGTAATTAACCACAGGCTGCTATAAGAAATACCAATTACCAATTTCTCTGTTTCTGTTGTTAGTGTTCCCTCCTGCTGATCTTGTTCTTAAACCTTTCATTGCTAAATTAGATTTCTCTGTAAATTCACAATGCCCAGGATTGGAAAGATGTGGAAAAAGTTGCAGGTTAAGATGGATTAATTATTTGAAACCAGGTTTAAAAAGGGGAAACTTCTCATCTGAGGAAGAATCTATCATTATTGAACTCCACAATGTGCTCGGCAACAGGTATATATATAATTTCTTAATCTTCATTGCCTCTAATGCATTTCTGTTTAAAATTTTGTTTATTAAATATTGGTAACATCTGAATCTGTAAACCAGCTGTTTAATTGTCCAGATGGGCACAAATATCCAAGCACCTACCAGGGAGAACAGACAATGAAGTGAAGAACTTCTGGAACTCTAGCATTAAGAAAAAGCTCTTGATCTCAAACACAATTGAAGAAGATGGTCACAAAAGTGATTTCCCAGTTAATAACAAGCGTCACAACCACATCAATTCATCTGATCTCGGACCTCTCTTTCCTGTACTAGACATTGAGACATGGCAAGAAGCAGCCACAATTATGCACCTTGAATGTGCAGAACAAGTTCAGATCAAACAAAAAGTGACCAACTGCAGTGTTGATAATTGGAATTTGCCGCTAACATCGTCTGGTTCCAAATCGTCTTCAGATGACGATAAAAAAATCAATCCAAGCTACAAGCAGGGAAATTATCTTGTTTATGAACCATTGGCAGGATTCCCATTTTAATCCAACATGCTGACCATGGATGTCATCGATTCAGTAAACAGTTTCATGGCTAATCATTTTGTCATGGCCCAGAACGGGCATTGAAATCCTTAGGCAGCTACTCTTGCATTGTACTCATTGGAAATGAGGCCTTAACATAACATACCATGAAAGTGTTAAACTGCTCATTATTGCAATTGGTGAAGAAGAGCTCAAGAAAGAAAATAAGCATTTTTATTTATGTGAAAGACATCCAAGTTTTTAATATCATAGAGTGTCCTGAGCCATTGATTTTACAGCTATAAACCTCTGATTTTGCTTCCAATTGTATGAACCTTGTGATGAAGAATATGCACTCTTCCTCCTGAATGGATCCCACGTAATGAGGACACTTGAATGACATGACCATGACCATGAAAAAAAGATTGGATAGTATGAAAGCTTACAATATGTTCAAGTTTGAGTCTTTGACCATACAAATGTTCATATATATTATTTATTGTAATGATTTGATTAGGTGATTGCTTAAATTTTGATACACATTTCATTGGGTGTTGTTTGTGCTGGATCTAAGGTGTAATTAATCTTTAATCATCGAAGTCGATGAGTAGTTCATCGGATTAATTTTTTAGTTAATCTTGCACTAATCTTCCTGCCGACCATGGTTAGACTTTAATTAAAAATACTAAGTACATTACATCAAGATATTGAGAATAAATACTTGATGTGAATCCCGAGTCATCAAGGATTGGCAGCTTGCTTGGACAACTTAGACCCAGTTCTCTTATCAAATATTAAATCAAATAATCAAACTTCTTGTTGTGAATCTTCCCAATGTAAGTAAAAAATAAAGCTTATCCTATATTTTAATGAACACCACCCAAAATCTTACAGTAGTAGATGCAAATGGGCAAACTTAGGTTAGCTTTTTCATGTTGTTGTTTTTTAGATAATTAATTTGCAACTTATTTCATGTCTTGTTTAGTGTTGCATCATCTATTCATTGATTCATACTTGGATTGATATAAAAATTCAGATGAAAAAATATATATATTAGCATCATACTAAGAGGCCGGCAATTATCATAGCTTCCCCGCCGTCTTAATTGACAAGCCAACAAGTCAAAACTAAAACTGTGGTATGTAACTTATTGTCTTATATAATCTGGTTAAAGATTCAATAAATATCTGTCTGTGTTAAAAATTTTAAAAAAGCCTGAAATGAGTTTAAAATTTTAATATTTTGAACCACGAATTTGATTCCCATCATTTATGTATTAACAACCCCAACCCTCTCAGCCGCACAAACGGCACAACTCTTAACCATCAATCAAATAAGTCATAACGGGTCCTCCTAAGCAACCACTAATCTCAGTCTTTGTTAATCTTGTTTCTAAAACTTGTCTATTTAGTCCGCGTCATCAATTTTATTATTAAAATAAAATAACTATAAGATCAACGGTAGAATATGGGAGCCGAATGTTATAAAAAATCATCTAGAAGAGTTGTAAACGAAAGAACTAATAAGGAAAACTCACATTAATTAATTTGGTAAAAAGATAAATCAATAAAATAGCCATAAGTAAAACACTCTTTTGTTAATTATTAATCTCCCATTTTCCTTGACCAATTTTTTGTGTATGCATATATGTTTTGTGTATGATTGGACTTATTAGATGTTTAAATGTAAGTTGAAGTTTAAGGCTCCACTATTTTTGTATGTTTGGAAACAAAACACACGTAAATGCTATTTAATTACCCATTTGTTAATACTCTGTTTAGGTTAAAAAATCATGTCATTAATTTACTTGCGTCAGGATCAAACTATTTAGTTTGGATGAAAGTAACGTCATTCCAACTTTCCCGTTTATCCAATTTTAAAGGACTTACAAAGACCATATAATTACAAAAAAAAACATCTAAATATTTTTTCAAAGCCCCAAAAAAAAAAAAAAACAATTCATGTCGGGAAAAAAACAGAAACTCTTGTGAATGCTCGATCCTTAATCAGCCACCAATATTTTCCTATGTTTCTTCGTAGATGTCATGACGCCCCCTTTGCACAGATCCAATCCGTAGGTTCTTGCAGTCTCTTCACAGTGATTGCAGTGGGCCCCACAGATTAACGGAAGGGATGGCGGGACAGCACCCAATCTTTGTCGACCCCTTTCTCAGACGGACGAAGACAGAGAAAGGTCACAGTCCAAACACGTGCTCACATTTTATATGTTTTAATAGGAGCTCCTTTAATTTTAGAAAATTTATGAATAGTCTTTTATCATTTTACCCAGCAATTTTTTTTTAATTACAGTTGATTTTATTTTTTGTCTTCTTACCAACGAAGTTAATTGTTAATGTCTTTGGGGATGGTTAGTAGGATTTTATTTTATTGAAGTCCGGGCAGTCTAATCAAAAATTAAATTTTAGAAAAAAAAGATGACGTGGCAACTTGATGGTACTTCAAGGCGGGCGGGCCAGTCCTCACCAAAGCTCGGATAAAGCTTGGATCTATTATAACTGTCAGGGCAATCTTTCGTCATCTTCCCCGCGTCGCTGACACACTCACTTGGCCCAAGCTCTTGTTTTTTATTCTAGCTGAGTTGACCTCTCAAAACTTCATCGTCAGGTCTCTTCCTTCTTCCCTCCCACCGCTTCTCCCTTTGCTTTTTAAGCTCCTATACCTCCTCCCATGGCGTTTGCTACATGGAGTTGCCTTTTTTGATGCATCGTGGTGAGAAAGGTTTTTATCCTTTTTTATGCCGTTGTCACTTGTTAGTCGAAGGGTCTCTCTTGGTTTTCCCTCTCCACCTCTTCTGTTTCTTTCTTCTCCCGCTGATTCACCTTTTTTGAGCTACTCCAGTGACGAATCCTGCATGGGGTTGCCTCTTTTTCCTGCCTTTTTTTATTTGTGGAAAGCTTTATCCTTTTTGAGCTACTGTTGTGATGGATTATACTAAAAAGGGTCGTTCTTGGTTTTCCGTATGAAGCTGCTCTGTCCCACTTCCTTTCAAGCTTCTCTCATGGCGAATCCTACCTTTTGCTGTCTCAATTAGAAACGTTTATTTTTTCTCGTACTGAGCGGGATTGAGCTCAAAAGTGTCTTTGCTGTCAACTTGTTGACCTTCATCAATGGCGGTTCTATTTTGAAAGTCGCATTCCTTCACTGTCTTGAGGTGGGATTGAGCCGGAAAAGGTGTGTCTTTGCTTTCGCTATGAGCTCTCCTTCCATGACGACGCCGGCTGACTCTTCCAACGACAACGGCAGCAGCATCTGCTGCCCCTCCACCATCTCCGCCGCCTCCGCCGGCGCTCTGGACGTGGAGGCACTGCGCCGGATGTCGGAGAACCTCGAGGCCGCCTTCGTGTCGACGGATCTGGACTTCTGCGCCGACGCCCGTCTAGCCGTCGCCGGCGGCCGCGAGCTCGCCGTCCACCGCTGCATGCTCGCCGCTCGCAGCCCCTTCTTCCGCTCCGTCTTCTCCGCCGCCGCCAAGTCCGCCGGCGACGGGCCTCGGCAGGCGGGGTTCGAGCTGCGGGAGCTGGCGAGGGAATTCGAGGTCGGGTACGACGCGCTGGCGGCGGTGGTGGCTTACCTGTACAGCGGGCGGGTGAGGGATCTGCCGACGGGAGTGTGCAGCTGCGTGGACCATGAGTGCCCACACGATGCTTGCCGGCCTGTGGTCGAGTTCATGGTGGAGGCCTTGTACGCTTCGTTCACCTTCTTGATTGCAGAGCTGGTCACCATCTATCAGGTTTTGTACTTTTGTTTTACTGCTTTCATCTTTGATCTTTGATTATATATACTTGTGTTTGGTTGATATGAGCATGCATGTTTTTCCTTCCTCTGGTTAAAGCATGAAAAATCTCGGTTGTGGATTGCTTTTCAGTAATAGCTGCTTGCTGCTTGAGTGAAACTTTTGTGCTGCTGAGATGAGGAAGCCACAAAGCTAGTTCACCTGTAATCCCATGCTTTTTGTTTGTGTTCCTGACATATAGGGAGAAATGAAATTATTACGATACACATAGGTGTGAGTAAAGTTAATCCTGCTGATTGACTTGTGAACTGATTATTAGAGATGCAGGCGTTGTTTGTTTGATTGAGGAAAATTCTTTCTTTAGCCCATGCTAACATGAAGAGCAGAGATGAACTGATAACTTGAGATGAGGATCTTTGTCATTAGGAGAAGAAGGAATGGTAAATTTTATTAAGTGATTCTGGAAGTCAAAAAAGGCTTCTAATTCGAAATAGTATGCACCCTGTCAATCTTGTGTACTTGTCGGTCCTAGAAGTCAGTTTTTTTATCTTTCCTTTCTAGCTTATGTATGACTTAGACAGCCAGGTTTCTCTAAGTATTAGTCTTTCTGTTATATTATTTTTGTGCATTAATAAAGATTGATGATTTAAGTGTTCAATCTGCATCAAGATGGCATTTCATAATTTGTTTAAGTGTATCTACTTCCTATGTTTTAAACCTCGGACAATATTCCGGGTAGAGTAGCTATTTTGTTCATCTTAGCCACCACCAATGAGAAAATCCCCAACTGATTGCTCTGCTGATTTATAACTAATTTGGAGTGGAAAAAATTTACAAAAAATTATTGATGCTGTTCGGTTGCAGAGGCGCATCATGGATGTCCTAGACAAAGTGGCAGTAGATGATCTGCTTGTAATTCTGAAAGTGGCAAATATATGTTGTAAATCCTGCGAAGGTTTGCTTTCAAAATGCATAGAGATGGTGGCAAGGTCTAACCTGGATGTTATTACTCTCGAGAAAACACTCTCTACTTCTCCAGATTTGATCAAAACAATTGCTACTGCACGTTCAAGTGCTGGTCTGGATGGGCATGGAAGTCTTGGATATCCTAATAAACATGTTAAGAGGATTCATAGGGCACTTGATTCTGATGATGTTGAACTTGTGAGAATGCTGCTCAAGGAGGGGCATACTACACTGGATGAGTCTTATGCCCTTCATTATGCAGTTGCATTTTGTGATTTGAAGACAACAATGGAACTCTTAGAACTTGGAATTGCCGATGTCAATCGCAGAAATCCTAGAGGGTACACCATGCTTCATTTGGCTGCTATGCGCAAAGAGCCGAAGATAATCGTCTCTCTTCTTACTAAAGGAGCTTGCACAACTGATCTTACTTTGGATGGAAGGAAAGCGCTTCAAATATCTAAGAGATTAACCAAATCTATCGATTACTTCCAAATCACAGAAGAAGGGAAACCATCTTCCAAAGATAAGCTATGTGTGGAGATCTTGGAGCAAGCTGAGAGGAGACAACCATTGTTAGGAGAAGCTTCAGCATCTCTTGCAACAGTTAGCGAAGATTTCAGAAGCAAATTGTTGTATTATGAAACAAGAGGTTGGCACTATTCTGTTTCAGGGTTCTTTCCATTTAGATTTAGGGTAGTACTTAATATATTTCTCCTCAATGTTGGCGCTTCAAGCTCTCAACGTCTACACATGACACAACTATGGATCCAATCAGCAGCACTTAATCCGAAAAATGATATTGAGGATCTATTATGCATAATAACTTCAATGGTTTATTTAGTTTTTCATTTTTATTGCATATTTATTTTGCAGTTGGTCTGGCGAAATTCTTCTTCCCCGCAGAAGCAAAAGTGGCCATGGAGATTGCCCAAGTTGATGGAACTACAGAATTTCCATTATCCGACAGGGCAAATCATGGAAATCAGAAGGAAGACGTTGACTTAAATTATGCGCCTTTTGAGATCAAGGAAGAGCACAGAGCCAGACTTAAGGCTCTTGCCAAGACTGGTAATGCATATAAATTCAACTTTCATGTCTTATGCAAAGTAGTGGCAATTGTCATTGAAGAAAAAAATCTCATTTTTCCCATTGGGTTTTGTTTGAATCATCAGTGGAGCTTGGGAAACGGTATTTTCCTCGATGCTCAGAAGTATTGAACAAGATCATGGATAATGATGACTTGACCAATTTTCAATTTGAAGGTCCAGAAGATCAGCTTAAGAAAAAGATCAGATTGAATGAAATCCAGGCTATGCTGAAAGAGGCTTTTACTGCTGATAAAGAGGAGAGGGAAAAATCTACCATATCATCCTGTTCTTCATCTACATCAATTGATGCATTTTCGACTTCTTTTCGGAGGAAATGATCTAAGACAAGATCCAACATTGTTCCTTTCTTGAAATGCTGCTTGAATCCATTTTGATTTTGTGTTGAACCCATGTCAAAAATAGGGTAGAGTTGCTGTCAGATGTGCAAAGTATCACACCTTATTACAAACATAGTGTCCGGCCTGGTAGAGTGCAAAAGGTTTCTAATCAAAAGCTGTAGTTGGCCAGCTGAACTTGCGCACGCCAGGTGTGCACGCACGTGGGGACGACAGTCTCTATAACCATTGATAATCCAGCGGTAACAGGAGACAGGCATCCCTATGTACGTGCACACCTGGCGTGCGCAATACCCAGTCTTAGTCGGCATATATTTCTTAAATGCATGGCGTAAATTTGTACAGAAAAAAAATTGCAATGTAAACTCTGATTTTGTAGATTGAAATTGAATTGAATTTTCTTTTCGGAACGAAACTATTGCATGCATATATACACATCTATGAATGATCAACTAATTACTGCACAAACTTAAGTTTCATCTATCTCTGAGTGATCTTCTAACAATGGCCACAACATTAAACAAATGAGATTTGTGAAACCAACGATATATGGAGATAATAAGAAGGGAACTCCACTTATTACCTTCCTAATTAAGTCATATTGCAATATTCTGAAAATTAAAATTAATTCTTGATTTGTCTTCCTCTTTAGCCGCCCAACCCAAGTATGTATTACTGTAACTCATGGTATGTCCCAATTTTAGGATAGTTACTAAGATAGTAAGATGCATATTTTTTTATAAAAATCTTATAAATTTTTCACATTTAAAATTTTGACTAATGTGAAATGCCCAATTGGGAGTCGGAGTTCCAAAATTTTAAGCATCGGAGAAAAAGACAAGCACATAATCATGATATTTAAATTAGAGCAACATTAACAATAGATTATAACTAAATTGCAAATTTAAATATCAAGCAACTCGCATAAGCATTCAAAAGAGCTGAATAAAGCACCTAAATATGCCCAATATTAAACTAAAAATTATTTTTTGATATTCTAGTTCATTTTTATTTTTTAATGAACAATTTTTTATGATAATATTTGGACGAGTGCGGAAAAGTTTTCTTTTCTGTTTTCTGTTTTTAAAAAGCATAATCTTATAAGATTAACGTAATCAAGTACGCACAGCCATTCACTTTTGTAACTGATTAGGTACTATATACATTGTTTAACCAATGCTTTTCAAACACTAACTAGCTCTCTAATCTTGTTTAAGCCAAGCTAGATTTGAATGATAAAATAAAAAATAAAGTTTAAGATCTCTTCATCAAAAGGCCACCACTTAATTATTGGACAATTTCATTAATCATGTTCTTAAATATTGTATCATCAACGCACTAAATTTTGGGTAATCAATGCTGGGGTAAAAGGCAATCAACCTTCCATTAGTTAGAATTAGGGCCGGACACATGTCAAGCTATTTCGCGAGTTTTTGTGACTTAGCTCGACTCTAGCTATATTAATTTTAAGTTTGATTTTAAACTCGATCTTAAAAAAATTGAATTTGACTCGATTTACAATAGAATCAGTTTTGAGTTATATTAAACTTGACTCAATTTGACTCAAAAAACTCAATCCGACTTAAAACTCATTTCGAATCAACTTGATGTCTAATATAAAAATCTTTAGTATTTTTTACTATTTAATAGTACATGAATAATATAACATTAACAATGATAATTTGGTATAAAATTAATTAAATTAAAATAATCTAATAATTATTTTATAACTATCAATTATAAAGAATATCATTTATAGTTTTACAAAAACTATAAATAAAAAATATTGCATTATAGAGAATAAACTATATCTTCAAATTTATTGTGATGAAACTCGAACAAGACCGATGCTCGAATCGAACTTGAACTAAGATAACTTGACTCAAAACCATATAACTTGAAACTTAATTTGTTAATCAAATGATCCGAGTTCAAGTTGGGCGAAACTCGACTTGACTCAGTCTGTGCCCGGCCCTAGTTAGAATCCTTCACAAGTAAAACCTACCTTACTTGATATATTAATTCACAAACTTCGAAAACCTTGCATGTTCCAATTTAATTAAAACCAAGTTGGCCAAGAGCTTGAGGTACTGTACTCAGGAAAATACAAAGCAGAAGCAATCAACAATATTAATTACGCTGTGCCTAATCAAGTATTGAATCAAATTAGACACACTAGAGAGAGAGACAGAGAGATTTATGATGTAAACTAATTAACAGCTGAATAACAGTCATTATAGATTATAGAGGGTTTCTAAAAAGATGTTCGACTTGGCCAAAGCTTGGCCTTTCAAATTTGATAACTTCCGGCCATGGAGACGAAAAATATTATATAATTTTTATAGTCAAGTAAGTATATAAGTGTATAAAAAAAGTCTAAAAAATACTCATATTATTTTTTTTATAGTCGATTTATAAAAGTGTATAAAAAATCTAAAAAATTCTATACATACGTTTATGTGGTTTTCAAACCTAAATGACAAATTAAGTATAAACTACATCTAATTAAATAGGCCATTTTTTTTGGTAGTGCCTTTAATGCTTGAGCTGTTAGGGCCAGTTTACCTTAGCTACTATAATATAATTATTAATTTCTACTTGGGTTTCGTCCCATTCTATGAGCTTTTTATTCAACGAGTTTGATGTATTTTATAACTATATAGTATATACTACGTGATTAACCACCATCCAATCAAGAGTAAATCGTTCAGATCATTGTCTATACTGATAATTAATTTTGTCGACTAACATCTTAAACTTAACTGGTTCTCTTTTCTTTCTGTCACAAAGAGCAAATGGTGACCGCAAAATTCAAAAGTAATATATATTGATATTTACAGATAACTAGTCCCCCAAATAGACACCAAGGAAATGATACGTAACTTGTTAGATGCAAGCATTTATAAACATTAGTTTTTATGAAGATGAAAACAAGATGTAAAATAATGTGAAGGGTCATGCATATATATAAACTGGACCTAACCCACTACCCGATCTTTTTGTAGGAACCAATTCAATATTTTTTCTTCTTCAACTATCTGTTTTTTATATGCATAAAATTAGAGAGATGATCTTGGAAATTGCTTGTTTCACATTATAAGCAAAAAGGTAGGACCAAGCTCCTATCTATAAGCTCGTATAAAATGTTTAATTGATTTTTCTCCACTTGGGGCGTTGCATCTTTATAACAAAGCATTGTCATGGCCCCTACCAAGCACAGCAAGTGGCACTTTGATCCATCCATCAATATAAACTATAAAGAAAGCCACCATAATTGTTATGGAATACACTTGATGTGACCTTATGCGCTCTAAATGGATTCTTAGGTTAAATAGATAGATGTTATAATTTGTATTAGGGAATGAATAATGTCTGCATACACATTGATGAATATATGTAGAAGCTACAGTACAGTTTTTTTGGAAACAAATAATTAATTAAGAAGCTATGTACGTAGATTAATAAATAATTTACAGCACAAGAAGAAAAATACAGGAAATGCATGCATGTATATTACATGCAAAATATAATACATGGTCACAAAGAATAAAGTATATATCATCCTCTCTAATATTGGGATTAAGTCCATATTTATAATTCTTATAAGACACTATACCCTGTCTAATCATGGTATGTAGAAATTACCTCCTATCCGGGTTTGGTGAAGTCGGGAGGTATACATATATATTGTATGGAAGGAAGAAAGGTCGGATATTAAGCGCGCAGTTTGATCCAACGTCTAAAATATTCCATTACTCAAAACTAGCATTAGATTTCTGATTATTGCATTTCTTCAGTTAATATAATTAATATTCATCAGGTTGCTGCTTCTACACCTACGTATTAGCTTGGAATTAATACTTTTACATTTCACTAATTAATCATGTAATTAAGCGTATGGTATCGAGACCGATTATAACGTTGCAGTAAATGACTTTGCGTCGAGAAGCCACCCATCGCAAAATTTACATGCATGTACATACATACAATATACATGTATATCTGAGCAATGATGGTGAAAGCCGTTTCTAATTAATAGTGATATGTATATACGTGTTACCTTCGCTGCTTCTGTTTGTTTCTGACCATGGAAGATATAGTACTGTGATGCATAAATAAAAATATGAATATCTAACAGTAATCTCAATGATCTATACGACCCAAGATGGATAAATTATATATAAAGCTTTTTGAATTATATATGAGAAAGTGAATTGAATCATGTAGCTTCCCCCCAACAGCCATGTATATATAATATGAAATGTATGATGTCCTCCTCCATTATTTCAATTTACTCTTGCCAAACCACTTGAACAAAAGAAAAAAGCAAAGTGAATCTCTTAGTTAATAGAAAGAGAACATTCCATGCATGCACAGAACATTATATATATTTAAGGTAGAGAGTCTTTAATTTGCTCTTACAATTAAAAAACCTCCTTTATTATCGTATAAAAAAGTGCTAAGCCCAAAATTAATATTAAGATTAAAAGCCGTATTAATGCAGCCATCCTTTCTTTGAGGAAGACGGAACGGAACACCTAAATTACATTTTTGACCCTTATACAATCACTGAGTGCTAGCATGCACCAACCTCCCTCAGCCTAGGGACCAACTGCCCACTAACGTGGAGAGCCACCAAGGACTCCAGCCCGCCGACGTTATCACCGCCGATGAAGACGGCGGGTGCGGCCGCAGCTTCGAGTGCCATCCGCGCACGGTCGAGCTCGGCATCGTCGAGCTCGATGACGGTCGGGTGGACGCCGATGTGAGCCAGCAGCCTCCTCATCACATGGCACATGCAGCAGGAGGCACGGCTGAAGATCACCACCGGGTTCTCCGATATTAGCCGCCTGATCCGCCCCTCCGTCGTCTCCACGACATCGATCGAAAAGCTCGTCGCCGTCATCGCGCCGGAAATTGGATCAGATAGAGGTAGAAGACGAGGAGGGGAAACAAAAGGGAGCGGGGAGGGGAAGGCGTCTGTTAAATGGTGGTGGGCGAGGGGGCCATCCATCCCACGTGGACAGGAGACGTGGATGACGTCCCTTTCATATTATGACGTGTCAATGACATCACCTGAAACGTGGCTCCACGCATAATTAGCATTGATCCGACGTAGGCTGCATTTAATTTTGGGTCCCCTTTTATTTATGAGTTGATGATCAAATGCCGACATCAAATTAATATTGTCATCTTATTTAAGCATTTTTTTGTAGATAATTTAAGAATTTTGACTCGAGATGAAATTTAAGCATTTTTTTGTAAATAATATGTTTCTTAACCTCGATTATTGTTAGATGTTGAAAATTTGACTTTGAATAAATTTAACGCGAGGGCAATATTCAATGAATGGCATGGAACAAATCAATGCTATCGAAACTAGACAAATCATATATATGACGATGGGCCCGAGTACAAAGTATAAAATTCACGATGGCAACGACAATCTTATCTCCTTATTAGCAGTCATTAATGGAATTTAATTTTGTTATTTGCGTGGTGTTGACGGCGGCATATATCTTTAGATAAGAATAATTATCGGTTATGAAATTCAAGCACAATAACTTTCATAATCTCTCCAACACATGGTTTTTACATGTTCTCCGAAGACGTGATTTTGGATGATAAAAATGTAAAACAATGGTAATAGGTCCCCAGAAAGCGTTTAAGCCGAACCCGTTCATGCCAATGAACACTAATTTTTATTTTTTGAAAAGTAGATGGTTCGTCCATCTTGAGTATCAACCACAGAAGGAGAGACATAAAAGTTCAGAGTTCCTTCAATAGGTTACATTATACAACAAAATTAAATGAGCACTACTCCCGTCTACAACAATGAATTCCATTTATTAGCAAAATTTGACATCAATTATTTGAAAAAGAACAAGAACTATGCGCATAACAATTATGCGATTGCCAAGATAAAAAAAACCCAAGAAGCAAAAAGAATTAAGAAGAAAAATAGGGCGACCATCAACTAGCCCCTAGCCACCACTGAATAAGAACTCCTCCAACATTTGAGAAGCATCCATATGGCTACTTTGCAACTTCGGCGCAGCAGACTGTGTAATAAAATCATTGCCCTCAATTCCACGGCTTGACGATGTAAAGTTACTAACCTCCAATGGCATAAGCATTTTATGTGAAGAACTAGGTGAGTGCAAAGGTGTAAACTGCGAAGGCATTTTACCCTCGCTCATGTTCTTGAAAGTTGGAGTACTTCCAGTCTCCTTTCTATTATTGCCGAACTCATTTGAAGTTGTTGTATCACTGCAGAATGAAAGGAAGGTGATTCCTTTTGGAGGGGTTTTCATAACATATGGGTCCAATTTCTTTGCTGAAAATAGATCATTTGGTTGCTGGGTGAGGGAGCTCTTCTGTAAAGTTGAGGTCGTGCTTGGTGAAGTACCAGCTCTAGGCAAGGTGTTGATAGCCAATGGGGTCTTGCTGTTTCTTAGACGGTCTTTTCCTAAGCTTGCTATTTCTGGCACCACTCGGCATTTCACTTCACTGGCATTTGAATTATCTTGTGATAATTGCACCTAGGTGAAATAATTTATATTAGTCATGCAAACAGCAAATGAAGATCACACAGCACACTAACAGCTGCTTAACTAAATGGCTACCTTGTGTGAGAAAAGGCAGGAGTCTCCTCTGAAACAACTGCCTTTATACATGTAATTATGACATGGATACTTAAATAACTCGTGATCAAACGGACAATCATCCCCTTTCAAACAAGAGTCACGGGCAAAGTGCTTGCAGGGCTGAAACAAAAGAAAAATTATCATTTACAGTACAGATGCGAGCCCACAAAATAACTGACATGCTATACCATGAATGTTAATCCATGTTCACTCGTCTGCAAGCAAGCAAGCTTAATAAGCAAAAATGGTTATGGTCGATCAGCTTTAGCTACCACAAATCAACAATGCGCAGTTTGTCAAAAGTAAAATGGTCCAGTTGTATTATAATTCCAGGTTCAATGTCAGAATTTGTTCACTACACATACCTAGTCAAACCCCACTAAAATGATAGTCAAGACAGAAGAATGGCTCAGTTCATGCCGAAATGACTAGTCAATTGACTCAAGTCAACACATTATTGGCTCATCTTCAAATTTTGGACCTAGTCACCAATATTATGTTTAGATAATAAAACCAAAACCCTCAACAAGGTAAGAAGATATTTATAAAATCAAACGCCAAATGCTCTTAGAGATATAATCCAATTCATAGGTAATTATAGATAAAGGCTTTCTCATAATATAGATTAGTTGGGGAAATTAATGCTCAACTATAAAAAATTCAGTTTCCAAATCTTTTCATGATCCATGAGATCTTTTTTCAGCTGAAGTTCAACGTGAGGCCAAAATCTGGTATTATTAAATATAAGTGGCCGTCATTCGCCATTCGTCAAACATGTTACTACTTGTCTTGGCTAAACATCAGCACCATTATTGTAAAACTAATGCAATGTGTAGTTTTCAGCAGGTGAGATAAGGCACCATATAACACATACAATCTCAGAGCATTATTGTAAAGAAGCATCAGTAAGAAATAAAATATTTTCAATAACAATACCTGTGATTTTGTGAACGGAACAGCATCATGAGAAAATTTGCATTCATCACCCTGCAAATAGGACGAAAGAAAACAATGGCAGCACATCAAGAAAAGTGAACTTCATAAACCACAACTATTGGAAAATTCGTAAATCAAGGATGTTAAGCTGTTAGACAAGTTCAAAGTAGACTAAGAGAACCCAATAGAGAAAAAAAATAATGCATTGCTATAAGATGCTTCAAGAAAAATAGTGGAAAAGAAGTATAATTTCCCCGTTGCTGATCCAATTATACTATATTCAATGAACAATGACAATGAATAAGTGTAAAAAACAACAAAGATCACAGGTGCATTTCCTGGCCTTCATACGAAAAGGCCGAACTATCTACAGTATGAGTCTATTTGAAGAAACGAAATGATAGGAACATTTCATATCATATGCATATTGTTCCAACAACCAAATGACATAAAACTGTATCTTTTATACAAAGAATAATAATCATTAACGAAAAATTGTACCTGTTGGCATCTTCCATGGAGGTAATGTTTGCAAATCTTCACCACTTTTGGTTTTGAAATAGGGACTAGCTTCAATCTTTTAACACCAAGTTTCTTGTTTATTTCTGCCCTTCGACGTTTCTTTGCTATCTTCATTTATGACAAAATGTAATATTAGCCTTAACAAGACACACATTATATGCTGTATCATTTCCTAGATGAAAGTCCATCTACTAACTCTAGTAGTCTAAATAAAATGTTGTAAACATTGACGCAAGGTTAATAAAATATTCAATTTCACCATCAAAGCTTGGCCTAATCTACCCTGGAGTAAAAAATCACAATTTTGATGAAAGGTAGGTGATTCAACCAATCAAAATACAACAAAAATAAAAAATAAATAATTAAATCATTATAGTTTATCTCTTCATTCAATTAGAGTCTATCTTTAAATTAGACTCTCCCTCTACGATATTTGATCATTATAGTTTATCCCATTATTTAATGAGGGTTTATATATATAATTGGAGTTTATCTCTAAGATAGGGCATGCATGGAGTGGCAATTTGCCTAGCAAAAACAAAGCATCGTTCAAGTATTCAATTTCAAAACCAAAAGATAGCCTTAAAAAAGAATTTTTTTTTCAGGCTCGTATGATGCACGTGTTTGTTGCATCACGCAATTAAAATAATATTTGGTAGTTTTCACTGAAGAAGTTTTATTTCATAAATTCAGACAACATACTTTTTTCTTGGCCTTCTTTTGATCAGATACAGAAGCTTGTTTCTTCTTCTTTAAGCGAACTCCATCCTGCTTCCCAAAAACATCATGCAAAATGACAATAATTATTACACCAAATCAAAAATGTCAAACTGCAAATGACAAATTATAGAAATACTTCTCATGTCAAGGGAATAACAAGAAAGCATGTATTTTATAAAAAGAGCCTTAAACAAATAAGCTGCATGCTCTTATAGCTTATATGAGCTACACCTTATATTTAAAGCAATTTAGTTGGCCCTACTACTTAAAATCCTCATAAATAGACGTAAAAATAGATAATTAGGGTAATTACAGATTTTCAACTCAATCTACTGCCCTTAAACCTCTCATTTTAATTTTCAAAGTAATTATAATAAAAATTAGTTTTAAAAAGTTTTTAATCTAGTGTATTTAAAAAATATCTAAAAATAGGTCATATTGATGTTTAAAAAATATAAATTCATCAACCTCCCACTTATGCACTCTACTTCTTATACAAATAGACATCTTATTGTAGGACCCACTCAAAGAGACTCATCTTAGAGGTGTAACTCGTATAAACTATATGAAGTGTAGCCCACCTTAATTTTTCTTTATCAAAAAATACAAAACTGTACTGTCAGGAAAGCATAGATTTACACGCATTGGCAGAAGCTTACAGGAAAACAAAAAAATCATTTGACGCGTAAAGAGCATCGTGGAAAAGGCAATAGATAATTGAACAAGGAGAAGATGCAAATAAGCTTAGCAGACTTGCATATTTCATGTTATGTTTAAATATACAAAACACCTTTGTATTCAGAGGCGTTCAAAATATTTTCCTGAGATAAAAAAGTTACTGAGTCTCTAACGTTTCATCATTTCCAAGCTCAACAAACCATAAATTAAGACATATCAGCATACCAAACTTTATTTACAACCAACATCAGATAGAATTATAAAGTAAAAATGAAAAATTTATGAGTTTGTAACCATATCAACACCTGAAAACCACAACACCAAGGTTCCAGAGTTAAAATTTCGAAAATGACTAGCAGTACAGTAACATTTACCTTTTTGGGGGACACGACCACTCCATTTGTAACTTCCCTTTTCTCTCTGCCCCTGCTCTCACATATATTTTCCTCTTTAGATATGCAACTTCCACCATATCCAGAATTCATCTCTACCACATTCGCTCGTTTGGAAAGGCTAACATCGGACTGAACTTTAAGTCCACACCCCTCAGAAAATGAGAGACTTCTGGCATTTGAAATGAGCTCAACCGGTCCAAAATCTTCCTTCGTTGCAGACAAACAAGCTCGCTTGGAAAGGCTAACATCGGACTGAACATTACGTCCACACCCCTCAGAAAATGAGAGACTTCTGGCATTTGAAATGAGCTCAACCGGTCCAAAATCTTCCTTCGTTGCAGACAAACAAGCTTGTTTTCTATCAATGTCGTGAACAACAGCAGTGTCTTGATCCGACAGAAGCATACATAAATCAACCTCACCGGGAATTTCACCCTCTTCAATCTCTTTATCCTCGTCAAAAGCTGCACAAATGTCTGTGCGCTTGCAAGGAGCAACTTCTTCCGGTTTACAGGATTCAACGTTCTTATAGGTATCAAGAACAATACCGGGATGAAGCAGACCATGCTCTACCACATTTCCAGCAATCTGCTTTTCGACTGCACCAATCCGATCTTCTTTCTTGGCCCAATCCTCAATTCGAGAATCCGGACAATCCTCTCTTTCTACTTCCCCATTCTCGCCAGCCGCCTGATCTTGATCCAAAATCATATCCTTAACCTCTACATCTCCCAGTAGCAATCCACTAGAGATACTACAATCCAACCCCACCTCAATCGGCAAAACCCCACCTTCAACATCATCAACCATCGCCGATGCGCCGATGCGCCAACAGTCCAGACCAGAGCGACCATCCCCGCCGGCCGACTCCCTCAACCGCCCAATCCCGCCAGCCGACAAAGCTTCCGCTTTTCGAACCCCAACAACCACCCCGACATCGCTGCTACCCGCGAGAACCTCCCCCGCCTCCTCCGGCACAGCTCCGCCGGCCGGGGAGCCGCAGGAGTCTGGCGGCGCGGACGGGTCGGAGGAGGGTGGAGAGCCTGGAGCATGGCGGCCGGGTAGACCGGCGGGGAAGAGGGAGAGGAGGCGGAGAAGGGTGCCGGCGGTGGCGCTCCTGAGGTGGGAACGGCGACGGGGTAGCGGTGGGGACGACGGTGAGGACGGTGGTTCCATTGGGGAGGAAGGACAAGGGTTTAGGGCTTTTAGCTCGTTTAAATTCAATTAATTAATTTAACTATTGAATTATAAATTTATTCAATTAAATTTACTTTTGTTATTTAATATATAATTTTCTATTTTGTGTAGATAATGTAAAAATAAGAGATTATTAACTAGTGAAAGATCCTGTTGGCTATTATTTGAAATTTATTTTAATTAACATCTATTAAAAAAACTAAAAGTTCTTAAATATAATATGAATTACAAACAATTTTATATTTAAAGAGTTTTTATTATATTTTATTAAAATTAATAAAAATTTTAAACATAATTGAGATTTCTAATTTGGATAGAATGATACTTGAAGATTTTGTAGATAATAATTAAAATTATGAAGAACTGATCATATTTATATATGTATTAAAATTAATTAAAAAATAAAGAATGAAAATAATAATTATTAAAAAGTTTATTAATAATGAGAAAAGTTTTTTATTAGAAATATCAATATTAAAAAATTTATTAAGAATAGGGATAATCAGAAATAATACGGGTTTTTTGGGTTAAACTTGTTAGGGGAATATGGCCCTAAAAAATTTAATGTCAATTTGGATCCAAATTAACCATGACAAAGAAAACTCTCCAACTTTAAAAATGATTATTATTTAAATTATATAATTCAGTTACTTAGTAAAATATTGTACATGGAAAATGTGGAAGAAAATGATAATCAAAATACAACGTAAACATAATGATTAATGAATAACAATATCATATTTATGCTTACTGTTTTTTATAGACTTCATCACACGATTCAGTTTTCGTTAATGACATCCCTATGTATATAGACGAAATGCACATTACTACTCTTTGTTTGTGTCTGTAAATTAAGAACTATATTTTGATATAGTTTGAAAATCTGGAGAGGAATTACAGTCTCTTTGTGCTGTTAAAAGAAACCAACTGAGAATGAATTTGCACTTTGTCTTGAATATAAATTTCGGTTATCTGGGTTTGTGTCTCCTCCTTCAGGATTTTGACAAATTTTTTATACATAAAAGATTAGATTTAAACATTTATACAACTTTTATTTCCTAGGAAGCCAACTTAAATAAAAGAGACTTACCCTCTTTCATCCTTCCTTCAAGCCATGGACTTACTAGTTTCAATTGCTTGGCAAGCAAGCCCCTCTTTATTCAGTGGAAATCAAGTGAATTGACTCAAACCCAAGATTAGGCGCGCATATGTAACAAACTCTTCACATGTTGACCCTTAAAAGAAGAAATCACGTTGCAAAAGCATGGCATGTGGGCATTCCAAAGAGGAAGTTAGGCATGCATATAATAAGATGAAGGCAAAATATGAAAGCTCCAACTTCAAAACCAATCAAATTTTTTCACCTTTTTCAACTCCAAGCAAGGAATGAGCTCCTTGGAGATTAGTCAGCTCGTATAAATAAAGATCACTTTACTCCAATCCAGATCTCAATTCCTCTACAACCTTCCTTGTTTTTGCTCATCTTTGTTTTGAGCGAGAATACTTCTTGGGTATAGAGATGCACAGGTCGGCAAGCATGTGCAGGACAGCAGATGAGCTCCTTCTGCTCATAGCTCCTCATCTGATGAAGGATTCCCGAGGTTTGGCCAGAAAATCAGATATGGAGCTGCTTCCCAAGTATGATCTATTGTCATCTAAGAAGGAATTGGTGCCCAGGGGCAGGACAGGAGAGAGAGCTGTTCATGTCATACCTCTGATTCTTTTACTGTGTGCCCTAATCCTTTGGCTCTTCTCTCACCCAGGTAATTGCTCACCTCAGCATCTCCATTGGTTTTGTCCATCTACTTGAGAATTGAGCCGAGTTTTACTTGCCCCAAATTTAGGGCCTTGTTTGCTTCAACTTTGAATTAAATCCCACTGAGACTTGGTTCAAGATCAATTCAAACCAATTCCGTTCCATATATTTAATCACACTCTCATTTAGAAGCCGTAGTGTTATCTGACATATTTATTGCTTGCAAGTACTGCAGTTTCTCTGAGAAGCAAAGATGACTCAAGTGTTGCAAAAGAAGTTGAGACAAAGATTGCTTCTGATATTAATGAGCTAGTGACTGCAGAACCCAAAAAGATAAAATACCCGGATATGAGACACCATATTGAGAATCATCAACCAGGGAGAGGTCTGGAAAAATCACTAAAGGATCCTTCTTCCACATGATTATCAAATTCATCAACTGGGTTTGTTTCATAAATTTGATCTGTTCTACTGGACACTACTCTGGAAGCAGATCAATCCATTTTTTGTCTTGTTTAACTGTTCTATATGAAGAAGTGTCATAGTTCCTTGTGCCAATACCTCGATTGTAGAAATTTCAACCAGGCAATCTACAAAAAGGTACAGTAGAGTGTTCTTCAGAGACTTACATGTGGATAATATGATTAGTAACATTACAAGTCGACAATGATGAAAATAAATACACAGAATTTGTGAATAAGACTGGACACATGAAAAGGTAACATGGTTAAAAAAGTAGTAGCCACTTGTAAATTTAAAGTTTAATATTTTGTGTGTTGCATGTGTATTTTGTCAAGTTTTAATCATATATAATAAAGTCATTTCATTGTATGCATTTTTACTCGTATAAAATAATGCATATGTATAATTTTATTGTTTCATTAAGATTAGGATTATGTGTTATAATTGCGGGTGCTTCATCCGAATTCTAGTTCCGTATAATTACTAGAAATGTTATATATTCCTATTGGGCAGTTTTGATCGGTCTGAGCCTACAATACTATGAAATTTCCTGATACCAACCTAAAAAAAATTAAAATGACCACAAGATCGCTCTATGTACCACCGGTACGAAGCTAAACATATAGTGCCATGAGCAGACAACCTAGTTATTTCAACAAAAGAAGAAAATTTACCCTTGATTAGTTGAAATGATCCTATATTTTCCCTGCTAAATACATATTATGTCCAGAGCTAATTCGAACCAGAGAAAATGAAACACGGTCTAAACAGTGTTTCCTTACATCATCCAACAGCATGCACACCGAATCAACGCATCAACTACCTCTGATGCCTTCTATTGAGTGCTTAGCCAATGTAAAAACATTATTACTCTCCGTCTGCTTCACCTATTCTAGTGTCAAGGAATGGAGCCAAGTTCAAGGATAAACCACTTCAAGAATAAACATTATAAAGCTACAAGATCAAGCTCCAAAATTTCATGGTACAATACAAAACAAAAAAGAAAGACAAAAAATTTCATCAATCTAAAGAGTTTTTTATCACATTGTGAAACAAAATTTTATAGCAATCACAAATTAACCAAATTTGCAAGTTGCTAAAATTAAATAATGTGCAAACTGACCTGTAAGCCAACTCCTTTGCATCGAGAGTATGAACTCCATCCATATTCTTCGGCCATTAAAGTAACCGTCACATTAGCATGCAGACTGAACCACCCATGGCAAAGCTAGAACAGCAGGTAAGCCTCAGTCTCATCAACTAAGAACATGTTTCTTTGAATTCAACAAGATAAATGACTTGCAAATCGAATAAAGGTAAAAAGCTCTCAAAGCATTCATGCTTCATCTTATGTTATTTAAGTTGCACTATGGTTGCCCATTTAGCCTTTCGTTTTGAAATGAAATGGGTTCATTCGTGCCAAAGCAGGGAATCAAACATCCGCCACATATTTTCTAACAAACAACGATCTTCAATGAAACAGAAGGGGTGACTTTGGAAATTGCGCATGCGCACCTTAACCCAGAAATGGTTTATTCTAAGCCTTCAGAAAGAAGCCGGACATGCATCAACACATCAATCTTCTAGTTAGCGACTTTGCCTCTTTCCCTCAGCTGCACAACTGAAATGGAACACTCTTAATATTTGGAAACAATAGGGAAATGCCACAACACATGACTTGCAACTTCTGGGATGCTCAATTGAATAAACCATGAGCTAAATAAGATCAGTTATCTCTGTAACAGAGCTCAATACCTCTGAGAACACACAATAGGATCAGTCATTAACTGCAATTTCTTGGACACCAAACAGAATAATCAAGAGCTAAACAAGATTAGTCATCTCTGTAACATGTGGCACCACACCTCTGAGAACACTGTAAGATCATTTGCATACAAGTCAAAGAGACAGATGTCAAGACATATCATCTAAGCCTTCATCCACAAGGGCACTGAGACTTGCATTATAAGGCTCCAATCCTCTATCTAGCATCTCGTCAAACAACTTAAATGCTTCATCCCCACTTCCTTCTCTAAAATATCCAGCAATAAGTGCTTTACAAATAAGGACATTTGGTATTATCTTCTTTCTCAACATCTCATCAAACAATTTTCCAGCCTTCATTACCTGCCCATTGCTACCAAGGCCAGTTATAAGGACTGTGTAAGCAATCATATCCGGTATCACCTCCTTTGACAGCATTTCATTAAAAATTGCATCCACGAGATCTACATCATTGGCTTTTAGAGAACCATCAATTAAGATGGTGTAAGTAGCTAAGTCCCTTTTCACACATCCGCTCATATAACTTAAGTGCTTCTTCCATGTTTTTGTTATCACGATACCAGAGATAAGGCTATTATAAATGGCAGCATTTGGGAATAGCCCCCTTTCGGATAGTTCATTGAAGAGCTCAATTGCATGTTTTATTACTCCCTTCTTGCAAAAACCATCAATTAGAACACAGTATGCAGTGCTAAGTCAATTCCTGACTTCATCAAATTCTCATACATCTCCAAACCATTGTCAAATTTATCACTTTTACAGCATCCATCAATAATGCAACTGTAAGCTACCACATTTGGTGATATGCCTATTTGGCACATCTCATTATAAACTAGCTGAGCCTGTTTCAATTGGCCAAGTTTTATGTGTCCTTTAATAATGCTATTGTATGTGATGCATGAGGGTATGAAGCCTTGTTTCTTGAACCTATTCATCTCGTCAATTGCTTTTGATATTTGGCCAGCCTTGCATAGCCTGTTGATAATAGTGTTGTATGTAAAATCATTTGCAGCAATTCCCGAGGACAACATTTGGTTGAACAAATCTAAAGCAACCTCAATCTTCTTCTCTTTGAGATATCCTTCTATGATAGTAGTGTGGGAAATAACATTTGGCATTACCCCTTTAGCAAGTATTTCTGATAACATCGACTTGGCCGCATCCATTTTCCGTGCCTCACAATAACCGAAAATTAAGGAACTGTATGATATGACATGCGGCATCACCCCCTTATTCGCCATCTTCTCCCACAATTGACAAGCTTCATCTACCCTGCTTTCCTTGCAGAACCAATATATGAGAACATCGCATGTGAAAGCATCCACCAATCCACACTCCATTGCCTCATTAAACAACTTCGAGGCTTCAACCCACGTACTACTTTTCAACAACAAAGTAATAAGAGAATTAACATCGGAAACATGGGGTGACAAACCTGTCAGCTTCATTTGGTTGAAAAGTTCGTATGCCTTCTCCACGTCCCCCTTAGTGCAATACCCTTCAATGAGAACAGAGTTAGCTGCATTACTTGGCTTAATCCCAGCATTGTTTATACAGGTCATAAGCTCCATTTACAATACCCATTCATAATGCTTGTCTCTACAGACAGATTCAATGGCAAACCTTTTTCCTTCATCTCCTCCTTTAGTTTCAAAGCATCTTCCATATTCCCATCCTTGACAATGGCACCAATGAGGCAGGCTTAAGTAACATCCATAGAAGCATGGCCTCAGACCTTCATCTCTTCAAGAAATACACACGCATTCTTCAAATCAGACTGCTTGCAAGAAACTTGAATAATGGTATGATACACAAACAAATCAAGTCTAATCCCCACAGCTTTCATATCTTTGAAGTACACCTCGGCGTCCTCAAGCTTCCCTTTCTCCATGCAGACTCGCATCATCACATCCACTGTCACACGATCATACTTCGTGCCCTTGTCAAGCATCTACTTGTACAAACTCTCAGCTCTTTCAACAGCACCCGATCTCACCAATCCACTCAAAAGACTGTTCCTGGAATGAACGCCAGGAAAGATACCATTTACATCCAACACCCACAAGACCTCAACCCCATCATCTAACTTGCCAGCAACAACATAAGCACCCAACACACAATGAAACACAGAAAGCTTCGTTTCACGCCTCTTCGAGAATTCTATCAAACCCCTGACCAGCAGACCAGCTTCGCACCAACAAATCGCCCGCGCCAAAACCTTCCGAGCAGCGACCCTCTTCCGGCCCCGGAAAAGGATGTCCAACAGCACGCACAAAGCGTCCAAATACTCGGCAACGAGATTGGGCTCTTCCTCGACAAATCGGTATCTCCTCAAAGCGATGGTTGGCTCGTGCTCGTGACGTAGAAGAAGCTCAACGAGGGCCCGCGAGGACGGACGGGAGACGGCGTTGGAGGAGGATTCGGCTAAAGACCGAAACTTCGGGCGAGTGAGCGCCGGCTGGATTGCATGGTGGCGGGTCGTATCAGCGCCGGCGAGGGAGGAGAAGGGGAGGCGGCGGAGTGGAGAGGGTGGAGAGGAGATAAAGAGGGATGAGAAGGAGAAGGGAGGGATGAAGGTGTTGAAGGAGGAGGTGAGCCGCCATGGCCGGTGATGGCCGGCGGCCGCCACTGTCGAAGTAAAGTGGAGTTCTCGCCGTCGCCGGCGACGTCGAAACGGGTCCTTAACCCCATTCATTCTGAGGAATTTATCTGTGTGAGGGGCCTATATACAGAATTTATCTGTGGAAGGGAAACATTTGTTTAATGACCTTTACGGTATCAAACGAAATGTAAAAACTAAATGCCAGTTTCGCCCAAATATATTATTTTTTAGGAGGATAATACTTTTTGTGAACCACTTCAAATAACCCTCTTCTAGCCGTCCAATAATACGAGGCCATCTTTAAAAGGCGAAAGAATTTAAAGAAATTAAATATTTGTATTCGATGGTTCACGTGAGATTGACTCCAAACAAAATTTTCCTTTGCAAATACGATTTAAAGGTGAGGAGTAGGGGAGGTTCAATTGATTGAAATTGTTATTGATCAATCCATCCTAAATTTAAACACCGTGTTGTTACAAGACACAACACATATAAATTGATAACTAAGAAAATTACATATATTTTATATTTTTTTCCACCGAGGAAAACGTACACTTTTAATGTAACACCCCGTTTCGGCTCACCCGTGAACCGACCCGGAAATGTCACCGGCGACCGAACCGTTCGCTAATCTACTAGATTCGGTTAAGCCGACCAGGATCTACTCTCGGCGTCTCAAGATGGAGATGCAAATATGAAATGCATGAATGGGAACGATTGGGTTCTAACGGAGTCCTACATGCATGCTATGATGTACAAGCAAAATAAGACAAAACAACAAATGAGAACCAAAAGAAAAATATATATATATATATACTATTTTATGAAAATACGATAACACATGACATTAAATCATTATCTCACTCGTTTTTACCCGAGCCGAGTCTGAACTCAAGGCTCCCTACTCATTCATATTTATCAGTTCGTTTCATAACAAGTAATTCATTCAAGCAAACACATCAAAATTATCATTTACATAACAATAACACACCATCATTATACATACGTTACACACGGCAGGTACATGTGTGCGCGATTCCGTGCTGCTCCTCCGCAGTCCCGACAGCTTTCATTGCTCGCGTTCCTCACCTACATATATATAGAAAAACCGTCAGTAACGAGTGTTACCGGCCCGGAAAATAACTAATATCAATCTGGCACAGGAGAGCAAACTCTCCTGTTGAATCAAAACCATATACTTCCTCAAGAACTCTCATCAGGGCACATACGGGAGCCGTCGCCGTCGGGCCGTCGCCCTCGGGTCAACAGCGTCCCCCTTTCTTTCTCATTCTCATACCTTGGCCATTTCTCTATCGCTTCTCGCATCAAATTTCATTCCTTACCGCCCTCTGCACCTTCCATATTACTCCTGGCCTTGAGCACAAAGGCCGAGCACTCTCAGGCAGTCGCCTTCAGTACCCTTTGAACCACAAGTCTAGACATGCGCTGCATTGCAGTACCCGTAAACCTCCACACTTCTCCGGGTTTGAGGAACTCAAAGGTGGAGTTGTCCGGATCCTTCGGGAACGAAGTGGGTTCTCCCCAGCTCCAGAGCCCGCTCTTCCGGGCACACGCCCTATCTGAAGACGTGGCCGCAAGTAACCCTCATTCCATCTCTCACCGAAAACGCGAAAACTATATATATATAGGCCTGGGTTGGGATTTATACAATAGGCCCGAAGGCAACTTGAGCTGGATCTGAAGTTCGAAAACAAACTCGAGGGATCTCATCCTCGAGGGTTATTAATCCGAAAAAGAACCGTTGGCTAAATGGCCCGAGTTAAGTGGGATCCGATAAAACGCCACTTAACTCGTCCTGCACATGATAAATCAAATAAACAATAGAGTAGCGTAAAACAGAGAACGAGTCCTAAACGGACCTGGTAGAAGCTCCAAACGGGTCCACGCGCCTAGGCGGCGAGCTCCTACACCGTACCTACACAATCAAGCTAAAAACTAACGCCCGCATGATGAATCACATATCCTATAGCATGCACACACAATCAACACAATCACGCATCAACCGTCGCACCATGATGCACGAATCGGCCAATTCCGTGCGGAATCGGCCGATTTAAATCGGATCGGCATCGCGTCGATCCGATTTGCGGCTGACTGGTCGGCTCCGAATCGGTCGGTCTCGATTCGGCCCCGACTCGGCTGAATCGGCTGATTCCGACCGATTTAACTCGGAATCGGAATCGGTTTTTTATGAAATTACTAAAATACCCTAGGTATGATTTTTATTAAATTATTTAAGCATGGGTAAAATGGTAATTTGGATTTTAAAAACCTAAAATCAAACCCGCTCCCCCCACGCCGCCGCCGCTCGTCCGCCCGCCGCCGCCCCGTTTCCGCCCTCCGCCGTGCTCCCCGACTCCGGGCTCGCCGCCGACCGGGCTACCGACCTCGCCGCCGACCTCGCAACGTCGCCGCCGACGTGTGGCCGGACCGAATCGGGCTGTGACGCACGAATCGCCGCCGACTCGCCGCTGACTCGCCGCCGGCTCCGGGCCGCCTCGCCGCCGACTGTTCGTCCGACCAGGCTGCCGACATCCTCCGACATCGCCGCCGCGAGACTCGCCGCCGACCGGGCCGGCGGCGGCGGCGGGGGGTAAAGAGTGGCATTCTCGTAATTAAAAGTTGACTCGAGTCTAACTCGAGTCAAAAATAATAATTAATTCTAAATAATTTAAAAAAATCTTAAAAAATATTTAAAAATATCAGAAACTATAATACACAGAATAATATCAAAATAACATCAATACCCAATTTTAATATATTTATATTATAAATTGTCAAATTATTATATATGACCGATTAAATTAATTTGGACCGATTCAACTGAACCGATTCTTGGCCGATTCAGACCGATTCCGATTCCGATTCCGACTCCCTGGAAAACCGATTCCGATTCCGATTTATGAACCACGCCGTCACACATCAACCTATATCCAGTGATGCAGCGAATCGGCCGATTCCGTGCGGAATCGGCCGATTTAAATCGGATCGGCGTCGCGCTCGAACAGATTCGGGGCCGACTAGGTCGGCCCCGAATCGGGTCGTGAATCGGCGAGCTGCGGCCGATTCCGACCGATTTAACTCGGAATCGGAATCGGCCGATTTAAATCGGAATCGGTTTTTAGAAAATTACCAAAATACCTCTAGGTATAATTTTTATTAAATTGATTAGCATGGGTAAAATGGTAATTTGGATTTAAAAACCTAAATCAACCCCGCTCCCCCCGATTCCGCCGCCGCGTTCGCTCCGCCGCCCTCCGCCGCGCTTCCGCCGTCCGACTTCCGCTCCGTCCGACCACGCCACCGCCGCCCGTCTCCGACCTCAGCTCCGCCTCCGCCGCGATTCTCCCGCAGACGCTCGCGACCGCCGCCCGAACTTGGCTTCCACCGTCCGACTCTTTCGCCGCGCTTCCGCCGCGATTCCGCCGTGATTCTTCCGTCCGACGCTCTGCCCGACGCTCCGCCCGACCTTCCGACCACCCCACCGCTGTCCGACGCTGCGCCGGTCCAAACTCACCTTCCACCGTCCGCGCTTCCGCCGCGATTCGGCCGCGATTCCGCCGTCCAACGCTCCGCCCGACCTTCCGACCACGCCACCGCCGTCCGACCTCAGCTCCGTCCGGCCACGCCACTGCCGCCCGATTCGACCTCTAGCTCCGCCCTCTGCCGCGCCTCCGACCGAAAATTTGGGTAAATTTAGATTTTTTTATTGAAATTGAATATTGCGATGTGCAAATTGTTATCTATGATGTTCTAATTGATTAATATGAAGTGGAAATTGTGATGTTCTAATTGATTAATTGAAGGGGAGGGTGGCATTCTCGTAATTAAAAGTTGACTCGAGTCTAACTCGAGTCAAAAATAATAATTAATTCTAAATAATTTTAAAAATCTTAAAAAATATTTAAAAATATCATAAACTATAATACAAAGAATAATATCAAAATAACATCAATACCTAATTTTAATATATTTATATTATGAATTGTAAAATTATTATATATGACCGATTAAATTAATTTGGACCGATTCAACTGAACCGATTCCTGACCGATTCCGATTCCGATTCTGATTCACTGGAAAACCGATTCCGATTCCGATTCCGATTCATGCAACCATGCCTATATCAATTCTAGCAAGTCTACTTAGGTTAGTTTGCATTAGATCATGATTATTACTTAATAACCCTAATTAGTTTCATAACTTCTATTTTTAACACCACACAATTCCACAAATTTCATATTTTATTCTAAATCAAATCCACATTTATATAAGTAATTACAATGCACAATTCATCAATCATAGCATGCAAATTCTAATAATCAATACTTTCAAATAATTAAGTTAAAATAAATTATACCTCGCGTCGTCGAAAATCGGCGACGGCTAGGGTTTCCGTTTCGTGGCTCGAAACTCGAATTCGGCACCTAGCGGCGTCCGAAGTCCGATCAGATTGGATCGGGTGCGTTCGGCGGATGATCCGGCGAATTTCCCACAAATCCAATTTCCGGCGGTTCCGGCGGTTTTCCGGCGAGTGTCGACGGTTTTCCGGCGGATTCCGACGGTTTTCCGGCGATGATTTGGGACGGGGCAATCAGGGGGTCTATCAGCACCAGCTCGACGAGCTTGGTCCAATGGTGGTGTCAAACAGGGTAGCCGAGGCGGCGATGGCCGTCGACGGCGGCGTCGAAAATGGGCGGCGGCGGCGGTGTGCTCCGATCGGGGCTCCGGCCGGCCTCGACGACGGTCGGGATGGTGGGGGAAATGTCGGCGACGGCGAGGGGGTGGTCGTCGGGGTCACAGCGGCGGCGGCGCAGCCCGGACGGCGGCGAATCGACGAGGGAGGCGTCGCGGCTTGTGGGGCGATTCCGGCGTCGTGGCGGCGCGACGGTGGCCGGGGTTGGTCGGGGCGGCACGGCGACGGCACGGCGGGGCGGGCGGCGTTGATCGGCGGCCGTGCGGCGTCGGCAGCGGCGGCGGCGGCAACGACAGGGGCGGCGCGGCTAGGGTTTGAGGAAGGTGTCGGGGAAGATGAAGAAGTGTTCTCAATGGCAAACTCGTAATTTAGTATTGACTCGATTCCGACTCGAGTCAAAATAATAACTAGTTCGTAATAAATTCTAAAAAAATTCTAGAAAAATATGGAAAAATCACATAAAATAAAACAAACACAATAACATCCAAATGACATGCTCTATAACTAATAACCCACCCGAATATAATCAAACGCGTCCTAATGCGTTATTCGGCCCAAAACTATTCTACGATCAAATAAAAATAACAATCAATACTGCATACCTCCACATACTTGATAACCCATTTTTCATCATCTTTTAGGCGTTATCATCGTACATTTGAGCATACATGACCCTCATCGCTCATAACTCACAGCTGGCCTCAACTCAGCTCGCGGTCCATGAAGCTGACTCGACTCGACAGTTGAACCGACTGGTTCACTCCCGTAAAACTCTGACTCGAGTCACGGGTTTTACATTTAAGGATAAAAATTTACGATAAACAATAATGTAATGCTCATTCACTGTGCTTTAAACAAATCGTATAAATTAAAAAATTATTACAACCTTTTTGTGTAGGCTTCTCATTGCAGCAATGGGCTCATTTTTTCGCAACGAAACGTCGCTCTAAGCTTAAACCATTGAGTCTGATCTTACGTTTGCGCGACTTAGCTTGATTATAATTTTGGTTTGATATTTATAACGAATATTATGAGCTCAGATAGTCGAAGTTCGGTATTTTATCATATATTCCTGCCTTATCCATGGGCCCAACACTTGCATCGACCACTTCCCCTTAAATGGGCCTTAATTTTAACCAACTCGGCCCATCTAAACCCAATCCCCTGTCTCAAGCGGACTACGAAGGAAGAAGGAGGAGACCAATGCCTCGATAACTAGGTTTTGTGATAGTACTCGCCGAGCTGCTCGACCGCCACGCCCCCAAAGGTAAAACCCTAGCTTTCCCCCTTCCGTATACCCTTGTATCGACTCCGATCCGTTTCAATCTTGTTGTGATCTTTGCTGATTCTTGATCTTCGTGCTGCGAATTTGATGGAGTGATCGGGCTTCGCGCTGTTCGTGGTAATTGCCTGGAAATGGGGTTCGATGGTTGGGGGGTGGTGGTTTTGTTTGAGGGTGCTGGGTTGGTTGTTCTTGGCTTGCTTTGTGTGGATCTTGTGGTATTTTGGGGTTCTGGTGGTGGTGGTGGTGTCAGGGGTTAGGGTTTTGGGTTGCGGTTGAGGGGTGTTGGGGGATTGGGTTAGTTGATGTTGCATGATAGTTTTTCAATGTCTATATTCGAGGGACGCTTGAGGTGTTTGTGGTGAATTTTATGTATTTTTTTAGAATAATAATGCTTGCGATAGTCTAGCTCCGGGGTTGGACGAGGGGCTGGGTGTGTTTGGACTGCTTTCTGGATCTAGTTGTGACATTTTTTTTGGGTTCTTCTTGTTTGTGCGATGGATTTGTTGGTACGTGTTTTGTTTCGCACTTGCACCGTGTGCTGTAATTGATGGCTAAAGGGGTTTGACCGTTGGGTGACGGTGGTGGTTGCTGATGATCAGGGTTCTTTTGTTGTTATTCATGTTTATTTTGCGTGATTTTGTTGTGTTTGGGGCTGTTCGTGCTCCCATGGTTTGTGCAACTGTCAGGAAGGGGTTTGATGATTGGGTGGTGGTTGTTGAGAGTTCTGGGTTGCGTGGGTTTTATTTTGTGTGGATCTTGTGGTATTTGGCAGCAGCGGTGGTGGTGGGTTTTCCTGGGGAGCCCAGGGGTGGTTTACAGTTTAGCTTGTATCTTTGTGCTGGTTGAATGGATGGAGTGTTAGGAACGTTGATGAATGTGTGGAAAATGAAGTACGGTGTGCATTTTTTATGCTTTAACTATGATTTTTCATTTTTTTGTCCTTTTGTTGGTGCAGGTTACTTCTGATGCTTGAGTAATTGTTTCTAGTGGCGCAAAATCATCATGGCTAAGGATAAAAACACTGTGGTTTTTCTGGATGTGTCCATTGATGGGGATCCTGCCGAAAGAATGACTTTTGAGGTAGATTATGTTGTTTACTCTTCTGCACAATGAATGATCTGGTTAATTTGGTTGTACCACATGCTGTGTGTTGCTATTTTAAACGTTGCTCTTTTGGACTACTAATCTGTGATCTACTTGTTTGCAGCTATTTTCAAATGTTGTTCCAAAGACTGCAGAGAACTTCCGTGCTTTATGCACAGGTATTTTTTTCCACCATTTGTGGTTTTTCAGTTGCATCAAGCCACCAACTGTTCATCTCTTTATTTACCAATAGGAAACATATACTTTCTTGAGTGTGTTTGGTTAAAAATTTTAGTTTTGATTTCTTTGAAATTTGGTTCCTATGGCTATCTTATGTACCAATAAATTTATAATAAGTCTTTTTACCCATTGAAGTGAATTTTATGTTGTTTGCTCAGCTAGAATGCTCTGTTCAGATTGGAAGCTTCTTTTTACGTGAATTCTAGTTTTGATGCAGATCGCACTAGCTTGCACATTTATTATTATTTTGTTATCGATTGTCTTCTCACACTTCATTGCCACTGTTACTTGCGTTTTGTGAAAGCTCAGTTTTAATTTTTATTAAATTTTGGTATCCATTGCATGACCATTATTTTATCAGCAGGTGAAAAGGGTGTTGGATTAACTACTGGAAAGCCTCTTCATTTTAAGGGAAGCATTTTTCATCGGGTTATTAAAGGATTTATGGCACAGGCATGTGTTATATGATTCCTCAATTTATGGCTTGCCTTTATGATGTCAAGTTATACCTGTGTAGTTTGTGTTTCTTTTTTCCTATGCACTTCAATTAGTTCTTTTGGTGTGTGCTTTCCTTATTTTGTTACGGACTACGGGGTTGGTGATCACAAAAGCTTTTTTTTTATTGTGATATACATTTTAAGGCTTTGCTTTTATAATTTTGATCTAGTTTTAATGATTTACCTTGAAAATTCTATAAGTGGCAGAATCTGTTTAGTTTTTCTTGTTGGTTGTTAATTAGTTTTATCTTTTCTTTTTATTTTCAGGGTGGTGACTTTTCAAGGAGAGATGGTATGTACATTGAATCTACCATATTGTGCTTATTTCTGCTTTCTGATCTTTAGTTGCTTATAAAATATTCGTTATATAGTATTGGTAGCCTCCTTTTTCTTGTTAGGCGCGACTTGAGTTTAATGAAGGGTATTAGGACCCATATTGTGATTGGCATGTTTGTGAGAGTATTGGGATCCATATTGTAATTTTCCTCCCAGTATTAGATTGTAGTGCTCGGTGCATTGATGTAATTTTTGTGTAAATTGAAATAGTGGCTAGCTAGTCGAGTGAGGATGGTTAAGGTTATGTGTGCCATTGAAATTTATAGGTTAGAATTCATTTTCACTACCTAGCTGCTAGATTGACAGTGAATTAATGGAGAAGTTGATCTCTTTGTTATGTTGCCCAGAAGTGAGACTCTCATGCTTTCATGTGGATGCAAATTTCAGTCAGAAAATCCTTTGTTTCTACGTGAATTCAATTCTCAAGCTGGACTATTTGTTATATAGGCTTATGGCTTGAGTTATCAGAGCAAGTCATTTATCAGTCAGTCAAACATCGCGTCTTAGGATAGCGTCTTTGAAGCATTCCATTTTAGTTTTCTTATCTGATGGTTTAACATGAATATACTGATTTTCTTCACTTTCAACATTCAGGCACTGGCGGAGAATGCATTTATGGAGGGAAGTTTGCGGGTTAGATTTTGTTGTATTTTCTGATTAGTGAATTTTTATATCGAAAGGCGCATTTGTATTCAGTGCTTCTTTTGTTCAGACTGTGATTGAGTTGTTTTTGTATTTTATTGAAAGGCTTGTTTAAGCCCAAAGTCTCGCAAAGGAAGATGTGGATGGTCTTGAATGTGTTTCACTTTTTACTAGTGGATCAATTCAATTTTAATCATTTGTATTGGTTTTGGATGGCTGCTTATTTGTGAAGAGTAGTGTCATTACCCTTGATTATTATACGAAATTACGAAGGCCTTGCATTTTTGCTTGTATGTCTGTGGAGGACATACGTGAAGCCTTTGCCATCGATTTGGCATGTTGGGGGGATCAGAAAGAATTTCATTTTTTTAAAAAAATTGATTATCAATTTTATGATTAAAGGTTGATGTTCTGATATGAAATCATGATAGTAGTATGTGAGGTTGGGTACATTGGAGTTGTCATTAATAGAATTCAAAATTCAAGATACAAAATTCAAAAAGTACCATAATGATTGTAATCAATTGGATGATGTGAGAATGTTTCATCATTTGTGTGTTTTACAATTGGGAGGGATGACCCAAAAAAAAAAAACCTGTGTTGCTAACTCAAATAATTTCGGTAGACACATGATGAACATGAGTTTTATACCGAGGATAGAAGATCTTGGACCGAATTTATGGTAGATGTCTGGATGTATCATACGATCTACAGCTGAGCAAGATTCGTCAATAATGCTTCTTCAATTTCTTGATATCTGTGGTTTATTTGTGATTTAAGTCCTTTTATTTGGTTATGTCAAGATTTTTCTTACTTTGGTTTCCCTTGTCATTGGTCATCATTTTCGTACAATCCATCATTATGTGCCCTGGGCACACAGATCTTGTTTCCCTTTTCTGCTTGATAATAAGATTTAAGTTATATTTGAATCATAAAGATTCTTTTCACTTTCCATCAATCCATCCATGCATTTCTTTGTTTTCTTATGTGTGTAACTGATTACTGTTAATTTGCCATTTTTTAATGTTTTTAATTTTTATACAGATGAAAACTTTAAGATGCTCCATGATGGGCCTGGTCTTTTATCCATGGCAAATGCTGGTCCAAACACCAATGGTTCACAGTTCTTTATTACGTTCAAACGAACACCTCATCTTGATGGGTTGGTTTCTGCATTCAAGATTGCTGCTGCACCCTTTGCCAATTCATTAATGTCTAGGTTAATTGGTGTCTTAAGAAGGTTTTTTTTTTTGTTAAAATGTCCAGGAAGCATGTCGTGTTTGGAAAGCTTCTGGAAGGACAGGAAACACTGAAGAAGATGGAATCTGTGGAAACTGAAAGCAAAAAGAACAAACCTATTGTTCCTGTGAAGATTGTTAATTGTGGAGAAGTTGATGATAAAAGTCAAGGTGTAGCTGCCTCCAGGGGTGGTATTTACATTGTTTCCCCTTCCCACTTGACTTTTCAGATTTTAGAGAAGAATTCGATTATTCTGTTTTTATGGTCAAGCAACGAGACTTCAAGTTCTCCCTAAATTCTGTCTCATCAATTCTTTGTGTTTGAAGGTTTGCATGGACACAATCCTTTATGCAGCCTTTATACCTACAATGAAATGGAGTCGCCGATCATGTTTGTTTTTAGCAAATAGCTTTAGTTATTTTTGTTTGTGGCATTTTTTATATAATAACATATTTGCGCATTTTCTACAATTTGATGGTTGGAAACAGACACTAAAATGGACTGTTTATTCTGTGAGTATCAATCCTATGACCGCCAACTTCTAGTCCAAATAATGCAAATTTGCAGATATACAAATTATGACTGTTAGGTGTTGTTATCATACTCAGATGAGGCATCGTTTGGGAGATAATCCATGCGTATTAGCTTTCGTGTAATTCGTATGGTTGGATGATCAACATGAGGCATGGGTGATGTATTTGTTTGTCTACTTTGTCTTTTACCGTTATGATAATTTAAAAATATAAATGTTGTGAGCTGAAATATGTAAGAGTGCAACTAACATTGGTTTTAGTGGAATATATCACCTGAAACTTGACTAGTTCCATTCATTCTCATTTATGTAGGGACTGCATTTTCTTTTTTGTTTGTTGGTTTAAAGACACATTACTTGTGTTTTAAGCTCAAAATTTCAATGAACGATTATAAAATATAGTTAAAATCTCTTTTTAATTTTTTATTTTAATTTTGCCGACCGCGAATTTGTACTATAAATTTCTTCCATTTGGGACAGAAAAAAGAAGTCAAACAAGTTGAGAGGAAACGACATCTCTGATGATGATGGCCGTACAGAATGCCGAAAGGGAAAGCACAAGAAGTCATCAAAAGACAGAAGAAAGAAGAGAAGACGATATTATTCATCTGAGTCCGACACATCTGATACAGAGAATGATACGTCTGATTCTGATAGTGAGTCTGATTCATATTCATCCTCGTTGTCAGATTTTAGCTCCTCCAGTGATGACAAACGCAAAAGGAGAAAAAAATCTTCCAAGAGAGAGAAACACCGTCGTGAGAAAAAACGGAAGGACAGAAGGCGCGAGAAAAACGTAGAAGGCGTGATCGCAAATCAAGACGTAAAACGAAAAAGTGAGTTCTAAGTGCCTTTGCTTCTGTTCTCTTTATGTCTCATCTCAGTATTAATAGCAGCTTTTGATTTTTCGGGTGGTTAGACAATATTTTCATGATCTTTGTGCTGATTATTGAAGCAGTCTTGATGATAATAATCATTATTAGTCAAAAGCAACTGAGCTACTTATACTTACTGACGTTTTATGACTTGGCTTGCATCAAGTGCATTTTACTGGATAATTGAATCTCCGTTTATTATTATTATTCCGTTTTCTCTTGTTTTCTTTCTTCTTTGTATTTATTTTGGATTTGTGTTATGATATAAACTTGCTCTCAATTTGTTTGCTATGCTCACACTCATATTTCTACACAGCTAGTCTTGATTCTCTTCTATTGCCCTTTCAATTCAAATCATTGTTTTCGGAGCGTGACAATCCTTTATGTATGGAGATAACTTGTGAATCAAATTGTCGCATGTCCAGCCAAGCTCATGCCAAGAGTTCTTAGGCATAGCTTAGCTGAGAAGCAGTAGGCGGTAATATTCTATGTTATATATATTTTTTAGTATTGAAAATTTGTTTGTAAACATTATTGTTTTTTAAACCACCTCGTAGTGGATGATTTAAATAATATTTCTCAAGCAACATTCATCTCGTGAATCCTATCCAATAAGTTTTATGAGGTTCTTAATGATAATTTATAAAAGGTTGATGATAGTTAACGAGGTCTGAAATTCATACTACTGACCCCTTTTTTGAGACTTTGATTAATGACAACATTGGATACTCAAATTTATCAATCTGTTTTTTGCATCATTTCTTTCTTACATACCCTATCTGTTGATTACAAATTTTTCATGTTAATGCTGGCATAACTGACGTTTGATTTAGATGATAATGATGAGTAATTGATCTTTTCTATTATTATTTTTTATGCTTTATTCTATTTTATTCGAACAATATACTAAAAGCATTTTTAGGAAATAGTAGATGAAATTAATTCATATGTACAAGGCTTTTCTTGTCTTGCCCTTGTCTGAAAACTCAATCTGCTGCAACTTTGAATGAACCAAATTCGATATCAGTAAAGCCTTGTCAAATTGAGCCGTTATAACCCCTCTCCTCAGATCAGGTGGTATTGTGTTAAGTTCCAAGAAATGTTAAGTTCAGTTTTGTGGGCTTCTATTATGGTATCATATGTTTTGGTTGGGATCTGTAGTTTTCTCTCTCTTATTTTACTGCAGATGCATGCATTTATGTTTGCTAGTTGTGGTGGTTACAATTTTTTAAAGTACGTTTGCTTTTCGTGAAATTAACATGTTGATATTCTTCGTATAACTTGTATTGAGAGTGTATTCTATTGGTTTTTAGGGCCTTGGACAGCTCCAGCGATACTGATGGCGGCTCCAGTGGAAGTGGCTCGGAGGATGAGGGAAGTGACATATGTGCACGTGCTAAAAAATCCAAGAACACATCAAAGCTAGCAGGTTAGTGTTTTCTTTATTTATCAGTTGTTTTTTTCTTTTTTGTGTTATGATTTTATTGATAGTTGTGTTTCTTTTTGACTGCTAAATGTCTAATGAGGATTAAGTTATTTCTGTCAAGGTGTCAATTGATACTAAAATTTTCTTGTTGTCATTGTTTGTTTGTTTGTTTTTATTTTATTTTTATTTTGGATAAATCTATTTTGATTTGTAGTTATTGTCTGTATGAGTTATTATTGAGGAAGTTAATATATTTTACAACTGAGAGGTTGTTGTATACTGGTTAACTTATTAAGGTGTCATGTACATCTCATGTCTTAGCAGCGTGGATGAGGTCCTTACTTGTCTCCATAAAGTACTTTCTGTTTTGAGAAGGGGTTGCCAACAGGGTGGGTTGAACTCTCTGATCTGCTTTTTTCTTTATATACATATGTTTGTTTTCCAATACTTTAAATTTACCATAGTTCCATTTATCAAACACTAATGTAGGTTTGAAAAACTAAATAGACAAATTGTTATATTCTGATCTCAGATTCCTGATATCAAGGATGGAGGATTGGAAGGTATGTTAGGTAAAACTTAAAAGAATATATTGATAGCATATGCTAAGTTCTTTAATTGTTCTCTTGTCTGAATATCCCACTTGCAGCTGGCCAATGATTGTGCTCTAATCGTACTGGACATCTTTTTTATGAGAATTGTACGAAGACTTGACTCCCTCTTCTTGGTTGCATTGCATGCCCTTTAATTTTTCTTTATTTAGTTTATTGTAAAGTAAAATTTTGAATTGAAGCTTCAGTTTCATCATGTTGCCTAAGACTGGTCTCTCTCCCAGTTGTAGGCTGCATTTTTTGACCAGAGAATCACTTGATTCTCTAGTCATGGTAGAATTTTATGAACTGTTAGTCGTCATCTCTCCTATGAAAGCACTCTACAGGGATGTTTACTGTGAGAAGTTGGATTCCTGTGACATCTTGCCAATGCCAAATATCTCTGTCTTGTATGAGTGCTATTTTATGTTGTGCCTCTGTAATATAGACAACTGCCAATGTTATTGTTGCATTTATACAAGAAACTTACTTTTTGGAGAAGGTTTCTAAATTGTTTTGAGGTTCTAGCTTGTGTATGTATCAAAGTTCATTTGGACATGGTTCTGTGATCAGTAAATATTCGAAATTATGGCCCTTCTTTGAAGGCAGTGATGATGGTGGAACATTTGTTGCTCATTAGAGGTTTGTTGATTATATTGATTGTAGTTTTGATGCAAAGTTAGTTCTTAGCCACTTGACCTTTGGCAATTTTTCATAAGCAATGGGTAGTTTGTTTAGTGCCTGGTTGGTTGGTTTGTCAGTAGTTCATGACTGTTTATTATTTATTTTCTTCCAATGACAAATTTCTTCATTTTGGGGCTTAATGATCACTACCTCCCTCTCTGTGCCCCCTTCCTGCGTGTGTGTCTCTGCACACATGCATCTGTGTCAATTCTTGACTGCAATTTTATGATCTGATTGCACAATTATCTTGTACTTTGAAATCAGTGCAGTGAGATGCTGTTATGTTTTTTCTGTAATTTCATGTTTAGCTTCTTTTGTCATCCAATTATATTCTTTATGGGGCAGATGGTCAATCACCTGTGATAGAGGTTCAAGAAACGAGCATGAAACGTCAGAGAAATGGTGAGAAGATGGATCGACTCAAGCAAGAGGAGGGTGAATTTCGTCCAGAAAATGGAGATCTTTGCAGTAATGGTATAGGTGAAGAGGATAAATCTGATAGACAACGTGATGATGGCCATCCAAACAAATCAAGGTCCTTTGAGTATTAACTGTTGTGTGGGTGGTGATTCATTGTGCACAATTATGACTGGCTGTGACTTTGCAGGATCCCCAGTGGGAGTACTAAAAGATCTCTGAGCAAAAGCATGAGCATCAGCCCACAGAGAAGCACAAGCAGAAGCCCAAGTTTGAGTCCCAAAAGAAAAAGTGTGAGTGGGAGTCCTCTTCCTAGTCAAAGCCCTGGCTCTAAACCTCAGCATGGCAGCATTAGTAGGAATCTTAGTCAGAGCCCAGCTAGAAGTGGCAGAAGCAGAAGTCCCTCTAGAAGTATCAGTAGGAGCCCAGTAAGAGTTCATCCACAGAGAAGCACCAGCAGGGGCTCAGCAAGATCGCATAGAACCATCAGCCGCAGTCCTCCCCGTAGAGTTAGTCGGAGTCCAGCTCGATCTTCTCAGATGCGGAGGGCCATTAGCAGGAGCCCTGTGAGAGGACATTCTCGAAGAAGCATGAGCAGGAGCCCTGTCCAAGCCCCTCCAAGGAGACCAATTAGTAGGAGCCCAGTTTGGACACCCAGTAGGGGCAGACGTGACAATTATTCAAAAAGTCCAAGTCTTCGTAAAGCCCCAACCCCCCACCGTAGAAGCTTGTCAAGAAGTGTCTCACCTGATGGTTCACCAAAGCGCATAAGACGGGGAAGAGGCTTTAGTGAAAGATACTCGTATGCTCGTAAATACCGAACTCCATCCCCAGATCGTTCTCCAGTAAGATCACGGCGTTATGGCAGAAGAAATGATAGGTGAGAATTTTACAACTGCTTTGTCTACTATGTTTTTGATTCACCATATAATGTCCCTTTTCACTGCAGATACTCAAGCTACAGAGGCTATTCAGAGCGCTCCCCACCTAGGCGCTACAGGAGTCCACCAAGGGGCAGAACTCCACCAAGGTTTGTCTTGAGGTTATCTTGGCTTTTGATAGGGTAGTTTATAACTAGCAATTATTTTGCCATGTCCAAGTGGGAGCAATATTCTTTGCCAAAATTGCCGTGAAAATGTGCCTGCTGTTGCTTCTTGAAGTAATTTTACTTTCTATGCAAGAATGATAAAATGACCAATAAATGAGCATCATGTATTTTCAGAAGCATGATGTGCGGTATTTGTGCATTTTAATAGGTCTTGCAGTAGATTGGTGTGTAATGCTGATTTGGGTATTGGAGGACCATTTTTTTTGTCTTGAATTCTATGTAGTTTCTTTTTATCTAGCATAAGGGATTTCCATGATAAAATATGTTTGCTAACCTTATGTTTTTTTATTTTAATTATAACCACTTGTACCCTATATCTTCAGGTATAGGAGCCGCAGGAGCCGATCTAGGAGCCGGAGTGTTTCTCGTAGCCCAGTTGGATATCGCTCTCGGCATAGAGGTGGTTATAGTCGTAGCCCTGTACGCAATAGGTCTCCTATATTGGACCGGGTGAGATCCAGACTTGGTCCACGAGACTCTGGGTGGGTAGAGAAACGAAGAACCCCATCCAGGAGTAGGAGCAGAAGCAAGAGCAGATCTGAATCGAGGTCCTCTGGTGGCACCCCCTCACCCAAGCCATCAAGCAACAAAGAGAACAAGACAGGTTCCCCTTCCAGCAGCCCTCCAGGAATGGCTGGTTTGGTTTCCTATGGGGAAGGATCGCCTGACTCAGCGCCAAGGTGAAGGCGTGCATGATGCATACATCTGTTATTGGTTGTTGAGGAGATTCGCTTTTGCTATTTAGTTAAAACTTGATCTGAACTTTTTCTAAATAGCTCGATGGCAGTTGGAGTTTTACTTTCTAGTGGGTCGGCTTTATTTTAATTCAGTCCGGAATCTGTAGACTTAGATCTCTTTACCGAAGGCTTGTTATATTTGGTCTGTGTGAAAGGACAAGCTAAAGGACGAGTTCACGTGATTGGATCCGAAAGAGTAACCAGGCTCCTTCATGGTCAAAATACAAGGTAGCGTTGACGAGTTCCGGTTGTCAACTGCTTGCAACGTCATCAGTGTTGGTGTCTCTCAGGTTATGCCGCTTACTGTGGCATTAAACTAGAATTCAACTCAACTATTTAAATTGTGGTTTTACATAAATTATTATTTAAACTAGTTAAAATCCCGCATGATATGCAATCTTATAAATTCTATTAAGGTTCCTGCTAGATTTATAATTATGTTTTCCCTCTTCTATAAAATAAAGTCTATGCCAACTAATAATTACACTTATGATGTTAAAATTAAAACTTTTATATTATAAATGGTTATTACTTAGTTTGATGAAAATATTAGCTAGCAGTTTGCTCCGATAAATATACTGGAATTAAATTATATATGTTTTTATTTAAATCAATACCTAAGAAATTATAATTTGCGGTAAAAAAGTGAACTTTTCAATTTTTCTTGTCCGAATACGAACCGAAGTGGAAGAAGAAGACGCAGACTTTTTGGGTAGAGGGATGTGGTGGAGGCGCCTCCATTCCTTCCCCGCCTCCCTTTCATGGCGATCGTCCTCCCTCTACCTCCGGCGGCCTCCGACGCCGCGCTTCTTGATCACGAATCCATTCCCGTCCTTCTCCACCGGTGCCGGTGAATGATCACCGGCCATCCTTTTCTATGTGGTGTTTGCTTGGTTCGTGTTGTGTGGGGTTGTTAACACGTTCTTTTTGTTTTCTTGGTAGACGAGGGGGTGCCGGCGCCGGGGAAGAAGAGGGTTGAGGATGTGATGCCAATCGCCACTGGGCACGAAAGGGAGGAGCTTGAGGCCGAGCTCGAGGTAACTAATTGATTGCTTTTTTTTTTTTGCTTTGCATGGTTTCTGTTGCCATTTTTATGAAGTATTGTGTTTGGTGGATTGATCGTAGGGAAGAAAGGGTTTGACATGGACGCACCTGCTGGTCCTTTCGGAACCAAGGCATGCTCTTGCCAACTTTTTTTTTTTAATTTTTACCCTTCTCTTACTAATTGACATTTTGTTTACCTTTTCATTTGTTCTGAGTATCGTTCGCTGGACTTGCAGATTATTCTTGTTTTAGTTCAGTTTTTTCTAGGATTGTGTCAAGGTGCGCAGCCAAATGAAAAATTTACCAAGTTTTGTTTCTCTGAATTAACTTTTGTAATTTATTTTAAGGTAGTATTACTCGATGGGTGATGAGGAAATTTAGGTTGCCAACTCATCCGACCTCAGCTAAAATGTAGCTGCTGAGCTTGGTGTAGGCAATATCACTTCACTCTTTTGTACACTGATATCAATGTTACTCTGAGCATAATTAACTATTTTCCGCTTTTAGCATTTAGTTAATAAACTGTCCTTTGAATGTGTCTTCACACAGTGTAGTTATTAATCCTTCATATATTACATATAGCACATAGCAAATAACAGAAATGGGCTAAGTTGTCACTGGTTAGCATGGTCTTTAGGTTATATCACTTCATTCTTTTGTTGCTGAATACCCATGTTACTCTGAGCTAATTGACTGCTTTCAATGTCGAACATTTAGTTAATATAGTGTGGTTTCTAGTGCGTCCGTTTGTGCTCAAGGTAGTTGTCATTGGTATCTTACCACAGCACCTAGCAATTGCAGAAATGGGGAATTTTCCCTTCCATGACTGGTTTGTCTTGTAGTTCTATTTCCTTAATTTAGTTAGATTATACTAAAATTTTTACTGATATTCTTGCACCACCTTTCTTTGCTTTAGGTGCTTGTGACCTTAATTATCTTTTTCACCTCAAGCAGTTTCCTTACTGAACTGCTTGTGCTTTCTTTAGGCAATTGTTGTGTTGATCACATAATTATTTAGCATCCTCTTTCAGTCTTTCTCTGTTATTGCATGAGGTTGGGTACTAGATTGTGGAAGCCATCCCTCTTTATCATTTTATATTGTAATATAGCAACTGAAGTCTTTGTCTATTACGTTAAATGCTCTAAAAAGGTTTATGTTCACTATTTCTGAATGGTAGTTTGATCAAACTCCAAAAGCTTTCTGGTTAATGTAGTACTGTCGAATGCAAGATCCTCAAGGTCTTACTTTTTTCAGGAAAGAGTGATGTTTATTCCTTTTTTTCTCAGCGAATATTGCAGCCTCTGTGTGGTAATAATAATTGAATCATTTTTTGATTCTTTACCTACCTTTGGGGTGGGGTTTGGCAATTTTTTTGGTTGAAACGATAAAGAAAGGGATATAATGTTGATCAAATTCAATAATAAATAGCTCAAAGAAATTGTGGAAGTACTAAGAGTAAAACCCATCACCTTGTATTTCGTTTGATCTCAAATAATTACCTTTATGTTGACTCTTCCACCTGATGTCTATAGAGAGCTCTAGGATGGATGAATCTTATAACATTTTATGGAGGTGTTCAATAATGAAAGTGAATTGTTTCTGTTGATAAATTACTTATATATTAATGACATCTGATGAGACATGCAGTTCAGGGATGATCATTTAGTGGATGGAGTGGTTGAAAAGCCATTTCCACATTTTTTGTGGTTTTATTCAGTCTGTTTGGTAACACCTTTTGCTTGTTGGTAATTTGTTTCTAAAGTTCCAACTTTGAAGCATTTGTTTTTTACTTGCAATGGAATCTCTACTTCATCTTTATTAAAATTTTGTACTTTTAGGAGAGCTTTGTTCTTTCTGTAATGTGGTCTGTTTTAGCTTGATCTTTTTTTCAATCGGATAGAGGCAAGGTGTGGCTTAAAGTTGTGATAATATCATATTTTGGTATTGTGTTTCTACATAAAAAGGTTGATTTATTGATTATTATCATTTAATTGTAAAACTTGTGAGAAAAGGTTGTTCAGGAGCATATTGATACAGTTAGTTCTCACTTCTCATAGATGATCTCTAATTTATCAAATCATTCTTTGCAGGAAGCTCCTGCTGTTATACAATCTTACTATGACAAAAGAATTGTAGGGTGTCCTGGAGGTGAAGGCGGTATGGTCCTTTATTCTTATGTGTCAATTACTGCATGCTGTTCCTGTTCTTGGCCGTTTTATTTTATTTTATTTATTTTTGCAAGGTTTATAGTCTTGGACTGTTTTTCTAATGCATTTTGGAACATGTTTCTTACTGAGCTTGCAGAAGACGAGCATGATGTTGTGTGGTTTTGGTTGGAAAAAGGCAAGCCTCATGAATGTCCTGTCTGCTCGCAGTACTTTGTGGTAAGAAATTCTCTGCCTGCTTGTTGAATAGATAATTTTATTTCGGCTGTTTAGCTCTTTCTTGTTTCTTAAGCAGCAATTACAGTAATATTCAGTGCTTGCTATCGTAATGATTGTTAATGCAATACCTTTTGCAGCTTGAAGTCATTGGTGAAGGTGGACCTCCAGACGGTCATGGGGATGACGATCCCTGAGGATTGCAGTGCAAACATGTTGTTTTCGTCAATAAACATGCACCGGAAATTGAGATGCAGCCTTTTGCTATTTTGTGCATAATGAAACAGTTTCGTGTTGTTGTCTCTTGATTATTTTTTCCTTGTTTGTATCTAAAATTGTTTCAGTTGGCAACCTTTGTTCTTTTTTCATGTATTGGTGGATGGGAACCCATCCTCTTTTTAGCAATTACAGAGCGATACGATAGCTGGTTTTGAGGAGGAAATTTTGATTTAATTTGGCTGTTCTTGTATTCTGCTGCGGAGTACACATATTTGTTTGAGTAGATTGATGTAGAATGAGCAGTACCTTCCTGTTGATTTGGTACGCGTATATTAGATTCGTTGAAATGTTGAAGTGCTACCAGTTGATGCGATATTTGCAGGTGACAATCCCAATGCATTTGTACTTTGTTTATGTCATTGACAGGGGCGCACCATCCAATGCTTTCGAGCTTTGAAGTTGTCGAGCCATCTCTGTTAAGAATTCTAACAAGCTGCGGAATGATGCAATTGACTGCGGGCTCTCCACCATGTCTGCTCAAGTTCAAGAAACAATCACTGAATGCCTCGCCCAATCGCAGTCGGAATCCATGGAGGTTCAGCTCAAGGCTCTCCAGACACTGTCCTACCTTTCCAAGGTTAGCCCACAAAACAGAAACCTGATTGCTCAAACTGCTGATGCCATCCCTGTTCTCCTTGCTCTCACCAAGTCCTCTTCCTCCACAGCCCACATCTTCGCCCTCTCCATCCTCTTCAACATATCTTTAAACCCCAATCTGAGGCAGTCGCTGGCCAAGATGGACACTGTCCACCACCTCAACTCCATCATTCTCACCCCAACTTCGCCTGAGTCTGGCAAATTGGCTGCCTCTCTGATCTGCAGCCTTGCCATGTTAGACAAGAACAAGGCTGCCTTTGGGGTGGCTGGTACCATCCAAGCACTGGTGGAGACTTTAAAGGGGCCGCGAAACCTGTCTGCCCATCACCTTCTCAGCTCTCTGGCAGAGCTGGTGCAGTTCCATGGCAACGGCACATTGGCAGTTCGAGCTGGGGCTGTGCCAGTGCTGTTTGAAGTGGCGAAGAGCTCAGAGGGGGAGGATCTTGCTGGCTCAGCCCTTGCTGTTTTAGGTTTGTTAGTGAGGTTTGATGAAGGGATAGAAGAGGTGAAGAAGACAGAAGGTGTGGTGGAACTACTGGTGGAAGTGTTGAAGAGGAGGTGCATGTTGAGCAAGGAGGGGTCTGCCGAGCTGCTGCTCCGGCTGTTTGAGGTCAGGGAGGAGTTCATTGAAGAGGCAATGGGGTTGCCAGAATTCTCATCGGCTGTCGCCGATCTGTCTGTGAGAGGGTCGAGCAAGGCAAGGGAGAAGGCAACGTTGCTCATGAGGAAAATGATGGAGGCGAACTTGGATGGCTATTTGGAAGCCAATCCGACTTTGCTTATGTAGGATTTTAAAGCCAAGATCTTATTATAATGACCCGCGAAATAATGCAAGCTTTTCTTCAATCTGTCTAAAATTAACATCTTGATTTTGGACCCTGCATTTTTCTATATATATTATCAAATGCAGATAAAATTATGTTTCTACATAATCGTTTGACAAACGTACCTTTTGTATGATAGTATTTTCTTTATTTATCCCAATACAGTTAAAAGGCTTCCCAAGCATGCATGTCGTTACCCTTTTGCATACGAGTGGATTGAGAAAGTGATAGACAATGGCAAATTAGGGGAGCGTAAAATTTTTCTTATGCATGCAGTTCACATAATGTGTTAAGAAATTAATTAGTACTCGACCTGCCCATTTGTGAGTAAAGAAAGCTCCATTTGTGAGTTGTCTTATGAAGAATAAGTGGGATTAAAATATGATACAAGGTTAAAACCTTTTAGAAAGGGAACAAATTAGATGAGACACGCACTACGCAATCTTGCTGTCATAATATTGTTCATGCAGCCTCCTTTTCTCTCTGCTTGCAAAGTCGACTCCCATTTTAACAAACAATTAGGGAGAAGAAAGGGCATGGAGAAGGAAGCTCAGAAAGAGACTAGCTAGGGTCGTTTCTGGAGCGACTGGCAATTACAACAACAAAGAACCTGCACAAAGAATAGTATTTCAATCATGGAAAAGAGACATTAAGTGACAAGAATATTAGGGGAGATTATATTCCCACTCATGATAATGGAAATGCAGGTGAATGTCCTGCATGAGCGGCGCAGGATTTTCTTGCTAGATGTCTTCTTCTTCATTGGCCATGTATTATAACTTGTTTGTTAGCCTATCTAGCTTTATTCAGAAAAAGGGTCTTATAAAATATATTCACTCTTCTATGACCCATTCTTATTTTGGCATAAGTGTGCTAGCTCTTGGTCACTCATAAAAGAGGCCTTTTCGAACTCCATTGAGATGGTTCAAGCTCAATATGCACTGATCAAAAGAGATAGAATCATCTCTCAAATGCCCACTGCACTTTGTTTCTTTTTTTTTAATGGAATTATTTTAGCCTAATTTATGGCCTTTTTTGAATAGAAATTGCTAACCCATAGTACTTCATGGACAGTGTTTATCTTTAAAAACAAATTTAGTGGCGACAGCATTTTGTAGTCTGCTATAAAATATTGGAGAGAAGGTAACAATGTTCTCAAGCCTTCTTTTTGGCCCAGAATAGCTATATCTGTTTAGCAGCTTATTTAGGTAGAATGTGCTTACCTCCTGTAGTGTTTATAGATTCTTCGGGTAATGAAAGGAGTTTTGACAGACAACGGATTATTTAACTAAATTAAAAGCTATGAAATGTGCTCATACACGAACTTACATATATAACACTAAATAATAAGGTTGGATGTGACCTTTTATACTGTTTTGTAATCCTTTCACTCTTTACACGTATGCCCTACAACTTTCGTGGTGTCAAGTTGAACACAACCATGCGAATTTTGCTAAAGGAGATCCTCCTTTTCTTGTTTTCACACATGGAGTACTAGGATTATCTAGCTGGTGTGAAATGTCCAAGAACTCATGCGACGAGCCTCATATATGAATGGAGTATGAGGTAATGTAATATCATGGATAAATAAATTTTAACGAATGATACACTCTCCCATGTCCTAATTTGGATACATCATTCTTTGCTTCCAACATTTTTATAAAAGACTAATAATATTTCCCAGTGAGGTTACTGTAATCCTGACTGAGTTATTTGGACATTATAACAACTCTAACTTCTCGTGACTAACAGAAAATCAATAAGATTATCAATTTCTACACTAGAAAACATCAATACCCTTTTTTTTGCTATTTTATGTTTATGGGATTTTTTTGCTATTTTTTCATTGTGAAAGCAATCAACTGATAAGGTTTCAACGGGGCATAATTTTTTATGTGAGCGTACAGATTTTTTGTTAGTGTTTAATGTGATTATTTTCACTTATTCTTGTTGACAAACAAGTGGGTTATGGAAGTCTGTTTAGCATTACTCGACATATTTTATATTGATGCAGGTACGTACATCAATACAACACAAGATGAGGTGGAAAAATCGATGATGATAAAATTAGTCTCTCTAAATGAATGGAGCTTAATATGTTTAACTTGAATTGTTTTAAAACCATATTATTCTTTTTTCCCTTTATTTTTCTCCCACCAAGAGATGCTAAATGCAAAAAATAGATTCCCATTTGAAGCTTTTAAATAATTTCATAAGATTTTTTTTAAAAATGATATTTGTTTGGTTATAAGTGTTCTAGAATTGAGGTAGGGTTGATCCTTGATCATGAGGTTCACATTCTAAAGAGTGGGAGGAGGAATAGTTTCTAATATCTACAAGAAGGAGAATCTCTTCTATAATTTTCATCAACTGGTAAATCATTCTTGGAGAGGCTTTTGTATGTATCATTGTTAAAAGGGTCATGCCCAAGTTGATAAAAAGAAAGTCTCTGCAATGCTTATTCCTTCGGGTCTAGATCGAACATACGAATTGGCGTTGTCAATAGCTTTCTGTGTTTATTCTTCCCAATAATTCTTTTTGTAGCTTTCGCAATATTACTAATTTTTCCTACACCTGAGATAAAACATTTTCATGGGCAGGTTGGAGCAAGTTGCATGATTAATGTCAAGAATTTCTCATCATCCATTTTTTTGCTTAATTGTCAAACTAGATAATTTTAATTTAACCTATTAAATTTACGAAGATGTGGATGCTTTTCTCACAATAAACTTTCTGATGGTGATATATTCAGGATTAAACTAATAATCCGCTCGGGCGATTAATAATGTCTCATGGTTTTCATTTACTATTCGAAAAGATAAATAATTAACGACCATAATATTGAACTTTTATCTTATTTCCTCACTCAAACTTAACATTATTTAACTTGATTTTTAGTCTTTCGTATAAAAAAACCACCTAGTGTATTTATAGAATGAATTTTGCATCATTAATTTAAATGTGAGAAATCAGTCAGTTGATTACGCACAACCTGTATGCATCTGATCATAATTAACTCAACATGAAATGCTGAGAATTATTATTATGTTTTCGAAGTAAAAATCATTGATAGTAATCAGAGGATAACATGAGAGCTGGACTAGTGTCCCAAATGGGCCTCCTCCCATTGGTCTCAGAGTGTTGCAAAGTTACAAACAATAATGATGATGCCAGATATATATCAATCCCTGTACAAAGAGAAATGCAACTATGCATCATTGCTTCCTTTGAACGAAACCAGTTGTGGCAGATCATATAGTCATTATTGTGGAATCTTTCTCCCCTCTTGTTCAATCCAAGGTTCATCCTTGGCATCATTAAAGAGGAACACAACAAGGTGATAAATGCCAACTTCATTCTTTTTACACCAATCCTGCTGTGAAATACTCAAAATGTATTGCATCTTACAAAGACAGCTGCTATGTAATGCTTTCTCTGTTCGTGGTCTTTTTTTCTAATTTTTTTATTCATTGGTTCGTAATGGTGACTTGGTGAGGAGAAGTTTGTACAACTGAGCTGAAATGTGCAAAGAAGCTATCTTTGTTGTGAAAAGATTCTTGGGGAGCGTTGTTTCTCAATGCCCACAAGCATAGATTCTCGTTTATGTGCGTGCGAAGTAGAAAGCTCCACCTTTTGAGCTATATAGTTGGATTCTCCCGCCTACAAAGTCTTTTTGCTTTCTGGGTGGTTAGGCTTTTCTCATATTAATAGGCTTTCTAGAAGTAGTTTATTGCTGGTGTAAGCTTAATGGTGCAATTTTTAGATTCATTGGTTTTTATTCCTTTGAGCTCGGATGGTTATAAATAGGCTGCTCAGTTTGGCTTTTTCATCATAGCAGGACTGGTGTTGAGTTGTTGAAAGAGTTTAGCTTGTCGCCGCCGCTGCTCTTTGGGTGTTAACAATTGCGAAGATGAGCTATGGGAGCAGCTCTGTGTCCCCTGGTCAGATTTGTTTATTAGACTTTTTGGTGGGATTTGTCAAATAGATTTTCTTTGTATGAGTTCAGTAGTTTATGCTAGCGCAGCATTGTATGTGCTAATGAAGACGATTGGGTGGATGATTACGCAAATTACATAACTCAAATAATTTTATCTAACATTTGGTTGCTTCTTGTGGTTTTTGAGTTACATGCAGAGTAAAGTAATCTTGCAAACCGTGGAATTATTTTGGAACATTAGTTTTTATGTTTTTATATTTTGGAAATTGTGTATGACTTCCTTTGCTATTGGTTTGTTCTCTAAAATGTTTGTGTGTACTAAGTTGCATCCCCTGCATAATAATTTCAGGTGGCAGGGCAACAAGAAGGGCATATGAGTTTGGAAGAACTCATGTTATTAGGCCCAAAGGAAGACACCAGGCCACCATTGTTTGGCTTCATGGTCTTGGTGACAATGGTTCTAGGTATATATACTCATAGGTTTTTAGCTTCAACTGTTCCTTATTTTCCTTTCCCAGCTTTATTATCTTTTTGTCCACATATTGGTTTTTCGGCTATTACACATGGTTCTGATATTCAGATTCATTTTTTATTTACTCTTTGTCTTATTTAAGTTAATCCTCGAGTCATATTGTGGTTGGTGAGGTTCTATTCCCTCCTTTGGCATATACTTTATGATGGGTGCCTTGCACTTTCCCTTGTGGAATCATAGTTGGACTCAAGAGAATGTCAACTTGCTGCCCCATGTTTTCTTTCCAAAAAATGATATTTCTTTAGTTGAATTTTTCTGAGGACCACAAATCTTTTCATGAGAGATTCTTTTACAATATTATATGATGAGGAGAGGGCCAATTTCTTCAATCATATTACAATGAGATCTATACCAAAAATATTTTAACTTGTCTGTTTATGCCTGCAATCTTTTTTCACCTTGCATCAAGTGGTCCTACTTTAGCAAGGGTATTCTTGACTCGGGGACCAGTAATTCACTAAAACTGCTGCAAAAATGAAATGCTCAATTTCAACACTACCATCTAATTGTTTAGTGGCTTAAGTCTGTCTCTCTCTACTGCTACATTTTTATTGGATTCTATCCTTATCCCTGATTTTGTGGAGATGAGTGATCATCTTCCATCTCACGATTCCAACTCTCAATCATGACTAGATCATGACTAATGTTGACAATCCTTGCTCTACTGACACAATCCTTAATTTATTTATGATCAACTAAAGTTCCTCGCTACATTTTCTTTCTTCCTGTTAATTTGTAATGTCTTTTTTTAACATAGCTCCAAATTTTCCATATCTGATGGAAGCTTATTTATTTCTTTTGTTATTTTCAGCTGGTCCCAAATTTTGGAGACACTTCCCCTTCCTAATGTAAGATTCATTACTTCTTCATCTTATTTTTGCTCCCTGTTAATCTTTTTAAGTATGGCAAATCCTTTTTATTCCATTTTATCACGTTCGCTTGGATGTTTGAGTCTGTCCTACTGCCAGTGCCTTGATATTATTTTTGTATTTTCTCACCTGCTTGTAGATAAAATGGATTTGTCCTACAGCTCCCACACGTCCTGTGGCAATTTTTGGGGGATTTCCCTGCACTGCATGTATGTCTGAATTCTAAAACCAATCAGAGTGAGATAACCTCGTTATTGAATCTGAGCATATACAGTCATATCTGTGTCTTGAATCAGGGTTTGATGTGGGAGATCTCTCAGAGGATGGGCCAGATGACATTGAAGGCCTGGATGCCTCAGCAGCGCATGTTGCAAACCTGTTATCAACTGAGCCTGCCGATAGTAAGCTCTCCTCAGTAACTTGCATCAATTTTAGTCATGTCTTCATACAAAATAATTTATTCAGTAAGATCAAGAAACCCTAGTTACTTGTTGCCAAACAGATTCCCATGTCACTTGTACAACCCTTTGCCTGGTTAATGCATAGTAGCACTTTGTTATTGTGTCTTAACGAGTTGTTTTACACATTTGTATGGTGATATTCTGCTTCCATATGTATATATCTGTGTGTTACCTTTCTGTTTTTTTCTTGGCTTGCATGTTTTGCCACTTAGAACTTGACTAATCAAACAGTAAACTAACCATCCTTTCGTTTTGCAGTTAAAATTGGTATTGGAGGTTTCAGCATGGGAGCTGCAATTGCCCTTTATTCAGCTACCTGCTGTGTTAATGGCAGATATGGCAATGGAAATATGTATCCTGTCCACCTGAGTGCTATAGTTGGTCTGAGTGGATGGCTTCCTTGTTCAAGGTACTCTTTTCTGCTTCCCTTCAGAAAATTAACCTTATTGAGTGTTGCTACATTGGTTTAAGAACATACAGTAAAACGAAACTTTAGTCTTTCAAATGTCTGCACATTTAGTTACCTAGGCAAGTTCAGCAAAAGGCGTATGAATATGCAACATCAGTCTAGAAATAATGATTAGTAAACCTGTGTTTTCTTTCAATCCTTGTGTGCGTTTTCTTTCCATTTATTGATGCACTTTCTAAGTTTCTGTGTGACATCCATGCTTAGGACTTTGAGGAATAAGATTGAAGGATCACCGGACGCTGCAAGGCGCGCTTCTTCATTGCCTCTTTTGCTCTGCCATGGCAAAGGTATCTCGATGTCATCATTTTGAAGGTTTTTCTCTCTTTCAATCAATGGCATAAAAGCTGTTGGTTCAGATGTAGAACAGTTAGTTATGGGAACATTTGGTTTCACACTTGTCATGTATGAGTTTATATTTGGGTTCTTGTTTACTGCATGATTACTTTAGTACAAGTTTTCTGGCTTACCATTCAAAGTCATTAATAAATATGGTATTTTCAGAGCTTCTGAAAGCTTAATCTGTTGAAGGAAGCACATGGGCATCATCAAATCCGAACAATGGCAAAATAATGAAATAAACTTGTTGAGTACTTAAAAACAACTTGTTTACAATATTCTTTCAAATTTTTTTAGTACATAGCCAATTTGTTAAATGGTGCTCATAAAACTGCATACATCATTAATAATTCTCCAAATGAAGTCACTTTGTAGAGCATGCTTACTAGACAGGCCACAACCTTGTTTCTTCATTTTATATTCTGAACTTAATATGTGAAAGTGATTTAGGAGATGATGTGGTCCTCTATAAACATGGAGAAAAATCTGCACAAGTTCTATCTGCGTGCTCATTCCGGAACCTTTCTTTCAAGGCCTACAATGGGTAATTAGCAAAACACTATTTTTCTTCACAATCTTGTTTACCATTCATTGTCACTTGAACTATCAAATTTGATTCTTCTCCTTGTTTGCAGACTTGGGCATTACACTGTTCCTGAAGAGATGCATGATGTATGCAAATGGCTTACTTCAAGGTTGGGACTTGATGGTCCTCGCTAATGAGATGACGGAAACAATTGTTGCTTACAAACAACTTACAGAAGAGAATTGGAAACTGGGAGGGAAAAAGAGTTATCTGCCATACTCCATAGAGCTAGAGGAATAGTATTGGGTGAGGATATTTATGTCATAAAAGCCTTTCCCTTGTGGGATTGTTGCCTGTTCAATACTACTTAAATTTGTGTTTCAATGTCTAAATTTTGACTTGTTTGTGCTTTAGATGGAATTAATTGAAATAAACTTGCTTGGCATTCTCCTTTTTTAAAAAATTTAATTGAAAAAATCACGTGAAGTGACCCATTGAGCTTAAGTGTCGGCTAGATGCACCTATTATGTTGGGATTAACCAAACAAAATCCTCATTTCAGAAGATGAAAATATCAAACAAGATAATAGACACACCACAAACCCAGAAGACAAATTAATTTTACTTGTAAAATTCCAAATTTAAGAAAAAATTACGAGACAAACGGCGAGATCAAATTCACTATATTATAATTTGGATATAAAATATATCTATAAGAGAACAAATTCTCCAATATCAATTTATTGTACTTTTTACAAAATTAGTATTAACTACAAAGAAGAAAATGAGAATTACATATTAAAAACTTGACGAGGTTACTTATTGACGCTGCAAGCTGAATCTTAACAAAACATTCACCTTTATTCGATCTACACAATTTTCTTTTCTCCTCTTGGGCCCTTTTTCTTAAAAAACCAAAATCCCAAAGAAAAAAAGCACCAACATTACTTTTATTCCTTTTAATAAACCAAATCTGCAAAATCTTGATTTTTGCCCAAAACATGGTTGCAATTTCATGTATTTACGGAAGTGGGACAACCCAACAAACCTCCCTTCCCGACTCCATTAAATACCTCTAGCCGGCATGAGAAGCTTCATCTATGTCTGCTTCATTCTTGTAGTAAGCATGTTTCTCCTTTAACACAACTTTAGACATCATGTCCGAAACATTTCTTTCAGGTATAGATTTTTGTTAGCTCATGAGATTTACTTTCCAACACATCTTTTATCTAGTGACATCGCACATCAATGTATTTTCTCATTAAATGAAAACTTGAATTCTTATTCAAGTGAATTACACTCTAACTATCACAGTATATAATGTATCATCTCCTGTTTAACACCAATTTCATTAAAAAATCTCTTCAACTAGAGCATCTCCTTGCAAGCTTCTGTAGTAGCAATAAATTCAGCTTCAGTTGTAGATAATACAATACACTTTTACAACCTAGACTACCAAGAGACATCCCCATTAGTAAAATTAACAACAAACCCAGATGTTGACCTTTTTGTCTTCAAATCACCTGCTAATAAAGGTTTATCAATTCCAAAACATAAACACATTTTGGATGTACCTCTCAAGTACCTCATTATCTATATAACTGTTTGCCAATGTTCTCTGCTCGGATTTGCTAAATGTCTGTTAACCATTCCAACTGCATATGTTATATCCGACATTGTACAAACTATAGCATACATTAAACTATCAACCGCAAAAGCATAAGGAACCTTTGTCATTTCCTTCATCTATGTTTCACTTAAGTCACTTTTCTTCAACTTAAAGCAACCCTCAAGTGGAACTCCAACCGGCTTTACATCTTTCATGTTAAATTTGCCAAGTACTTTTTCTATGTACGTTTCCTTTGATACTCAAAGCTTTCTAGCTCCCCTGTCACGCCGAATGGGTATTCCTAAGATTTATTTTGTTGATCCCAAATCCTGCATTATAAAAGATTTATTCAAATTCTTCTTTAAACTTATAATCTTGGCTCTATAATATCCTACAATCAACATGTCATCCACACAAAGCAACAGAGTAATAAAGTCACTATCATCAAACCCCTTAATGAACACACAATGATCAGAAATAGACTTCTTATACCCATTCTTTTTTATAAAAGAATCAAACTCTTTGTATCACTATCTAGGAGCTTGCTTCAAACCAAACAAACTCTTTTTCTGTCTGCACACCATCCGTTCTTTTCCTCTAACTTTAAAACCGTCTGGTTGCTCCATGTATATGGTCTCCTCAAGATCACCATGCAGAAAGGCCGTCTTCACATCTAGTTGTTCAACTTCCAAATCCAAACTTGCAGCCAAAGTAAGAATAATTTGAATAGAAGACATTTTAACAATAGGAGAAAAAATTTCATCGAAATCAATACCTTTCTTCTGTCTGAAGCCCTTCACCACTAACCTTGCCTTGTACCTTGATTGTGTGTTATTTTCTTCATGTTTGATCCTATAGACCAATTTACTCTTTAATACTCTCTTTCCCTTAGGAAGATCCACCAACTCATAGGTGTGATTATCATGCAAATATTTCATCTCATCTTGCATTACCTTAGTTGGTTCTCTACATTCAGTGATTGTCACATATTCTAATGATGGATATCTTATTAATGGAACTGGATTATGAGTTGATCTCCTCACATTAGTTGGCTGCCCTTGATCAGAATTTGTCTGTTCTTTTCCAATATCATTAACAAACTCATTAGAAATATCATCAAACACCACATCCTCACCGTCATCATCACTAAGTGGGAAAATAATTATGTCATCTTGAGCTGCCTCTTCACTTCTAGTTGAGGTTGAAGATTCTTTTATCTTTTCCAAGCTTTCTTGAGATTTTGTTTGAGGAATTTCTTCCTTGTTAAAATCCTCAACTGTTTGATCCTCCTTGAAAACTATATCTATGCTTCAAATCAGTTTTCTATTCTTAGGATCCCAAAGTTTGTATCCAAAGTTATCATCACCATATCCCAGAAAAATACATTTCACAGCTCTAGAATATTGCTTAACCCTTTGTTCCTTGGGCACATGTGCAAAGGCCTTACAACCAAAGACTCTCAAATAAAAATAACTGACCTTTTTGTCACTCCAAACCCTTTCTGCCATGTCACTATCTCAAGGCATGTGTGGGAGACCTATTGATCAAATAACAAGTTGTACTCATGGCCTCACCCTAGAAGCTTTTAGGCAACTTTGCTAAAGACAATATACTTTTAATCTTCTCAAAGATAGTCATGTTCATTCTTTCAGCCACTCCATTATGTTGAAGAGTATAAGGAACTATATTCTCATGCCTAATTTTATGCTTGCTACAATATTCATCAAACTCAACAAAATAATATTTCCCATCATTATCACTTCTAAGGCATTTTAAGAGCTTATCGGTTTCTCTTTTAAGCAATAAATAAAAATTCTTAAAGATGTCAAAAACATCACTTTTATTTTTCATGTCATAAGCCCACACTTTCCTAAAAGTATCATCAATAAAAGTGACAAAATAAATAGAACCACCAAGAGATTTTACCTTCATAAGCCCACATACATCAGCGTGCATCAACTCAAGAACTTCTGACTTCCTTGTACCTGTGCTTGCAAAGGATGTCCTACGTTGTTTGCCCACTAAACAATGGCCACAAGGACTAATTTCATGTCTTTGACCTTGGGAAGGAGATTTAGTGCCTTTAACATCTCTAGTCCTTTCTCACTCGTGTGTCCCAGTTGATGGTGCCACAAATCAACAGTGGAATCAAGTGAAGAGATATTAACCTCCCCTCGAACTAAACTCGTTTCAATCTTGTACAAACTACATCACTTCTTCCCTTTAACAACAACAAGAGAACCTTTCACAAGTTTTCACACACCTTTTACAAATTGTGAACTAAATCCGTCATCATCAAGCAATCAATTTGACAACAAACTCATCCTCAAATCTGGAATATGTTTGACATTTTTAAGCACCAATTTGTAACCCATATTTGTTACAATATGCACATCTTCAAGTCCCACAATTTTAGAAGTATCACTATTTCACATCTTCACTATACCCAAATCTAAAGGTTCATAAGTAGTAAAGAAATTTCTGCTTGGAGTTGTATGGAGCAATGCTCCTAAGTCAAATACCCAACTCGCATCACAATTAGCTATCAAATAGTCATTCCCACAATCAGAAAGAATCATCATGTCATCATGTATAACATTAATATTTTTTCTCCTTGATCATTGTTGTCCTTATTTTTCAAGTCTTTTTGAGCTTCCAATAATCCTTCTTGAAATGACATGTCTTGTCATAATAATAACACTTCAAATTCTTCCTAAATTTAGATCTTCCTCGACTCTTGTCCCTTTTGTTTGTGTCTCTATTTCTTGATCTACCTCTTGCCTCTTCTGACACTAATGCATGAGACCTTGAAGTTGGTAGAGATTTTCTTATCACCTTCTCATTCAGTAAACTGCTTGTTACCATGTCCATTGTGAGTTTTTCATCTGAAGCAACATTGTTCTGAGAGATCACTAATGTTTCCTAGTTCTTTGGCAATGTGTTGAAGAACAGGATAGCTTGTCATTCCTCATCTAAAGTCATCTTCATCCTGGCAAGTTGAGTAATAAAACTCTTCATCTCATTGAGATGCTCACTTATGTTACTTTCATCCTTATACCTCAAGTTTACTAATTTCCTTATCAAAAGAGTCTTGTTGCAAGCAATATTCCTCTCATAAACTTCTTAGAGTTTATCCCATATAGCTTTTGAAGATGTCAATTCAGAAACATTATGATGCACAACTTCATCTACACATTATCTCAAACAAGTCATAGCCTTCCTATCCAAGTTATTTTGGTCTTTATCAGTCACCTTTGTAGATTTCTGACCAGTAATAGGTTCATACAATAATGATGATCAATCATTTTTCTTTTCCAATAGTATCAGTTACTTGGCCCCATAAGAGATATTATCTTAACATGTTTCTCATCAGCCATCTTGTTGAAATATAAATCACAAACACACCAACTAAACTCTTAGAAATTTTGTCGAACACCTAGCGAGCATTAAATATCAACAACCAAAATTTGCCAACCAAATAACTTGGCTTGGATATTACTTGTTAGGACTAACCAAACAAAATCCATATTTCAACTGAAGATGATGAGAATATCAAACAAGATAATAAACACACCACAAACCCAGAAAAAAAAACCTTCCAAAATGGACCTTAAGTGCCGCTTGATGCACCTAGGTTATTATTGTTAATTAAAAAAAATATTATTATTATTGTTAATTCAAAATGGCCAACCCACCCCATGTTGAAGATCCAGAACTACATATTGGCTTGTATGTATAGAAAACTTGCCCATTCAAGTTATTGAATGTGTTGTCCGCACCAGCAAAAGTGATAATTAACTAATGTGCGAAAAAAAATAATTTAATTTTATGATTTTATTTAAAGACTATATGAAAAGTTCAAGTGTCTTCAGATGCCTTCATGGTATAATTTCATTGACTAGTATGGCAAGGTCTTACCAATATTTTTTACATATAATAACTAAGTGGTTAGACTCAACTTGGCAAAATTGCACGAGGTCAGCGTGAGCTACGGAAAGGAATTTTGGAAATAGAATTTCTTTAAAATAAGGGGAACCTAAGATTCCCCCCAATCAATTAGTAAGCCATTAACTTAGTTAATCACTTTTAAAACATGTCATAAATTTCCAAAATCAATTTAAAGCAATGTTGTTTTAGATAGACATATTAGAAGGAAGCATGCCAAATCTTTCATGGGGAACGAAAGAAGAGTGCAAGCCAAATTATCAACCATAATAATAAACGTTTATGGGGAAAAAACCTTCTAGTAAATTAAATCAACCAAATTAAAGGTGTGAGTAGTGTATTTATAAATGTAAAAAACCATTCCCAGACAAGCACAAGTATAAACTTCTTCCACAGGACTTTTAATGTTGCATGATGCACCTTCTTGAGTCGAATGTCAAATGCAGTTCATATCCATATTTAATGTTAGATGCTCAACCAGGGTCTTCAACATTTTTGGAATTTTAGATTTTATTGTTATTTTCCTTCCCATAGACAAAACCAGATCAAAATGGGCTCAAAAGATATTCCTTTATATATATGTATATGTATATATATATATATAGAGGGAGAGAGAGAGAGAGAGAATTAAATTAAATATGATAAATTTTGTACCTTCCAACAAAGAGGATAATTAGAACCCGATAAAGTGAACTCTTCTCATAGAATAAGATATATAATTCATAGCCTAAATTTCAAATTCAATTGAAGCATTGTGGAAAAACCGTATCAATTATTCTATATATATATATATTATATTATATATATATATATATATATATATTGTTTGTGCATGAATTTGCACACCTTCACTCGATGGAAGGCTTAGACACTTTGTGTGCGGGGTGAGTTGAGATAAGGTTGGCCTAAAGCGTTTGTCACTGACATTACGAGTTATCTATCTACAAAGCATACAAATAAATGTCAAACAAGATTTTTTATGTGGTTTCCCATGGTTTAATAAGAATCTACAAGTCAAGCCACAGTCTATTGCACTCACAATCCATTATTCGATGATTTTTAAAATTTATAATCAAAATACATTTTTTGTCGCTTTTGATTTGCTAATTTCAAGTTGTTCTGCAACACCCAAATTCGATTCGCCCGCAAACCAGACTGAAAATACTACTGGCGACCAAACCGTTCGCTAATCTACTTAATTCAATTAAGCCGACTCGAATTTACCCTCGGCATCTCAAGATGGTGATGTAAGCATTCAGGCTCTAGCATGGTTCTAAGACGAATGCTATGATATGTCAACCACATTAAAAACAACGCAAACTTATTAAAAGTTTAAAAAATAATGATTTTTAAAATAAACAAACAAAGTCATGCCTAAAAGTGCAATAGGGACTACCCTGTAAATAACAAACTATATATATATATATATATATATATATATATATATAATGATAAAAACTTAAAACATCGTCAAAACACTTTACTTTCACACAACATTCACATTATAATTCATTTTTTTGCCTTCCTGAGTCGGGGTTTGACCCCAATAGCTTATCCAGTTCATTTCTGATCACAATCCCATCACGACCATTTCATTAAATTCACACAACAATTCCTACAACAAATCATTATAACATTCATCTACCATAACTCACAACAATTCATCACACCAATTTTTTCATTCCATTCGGTAGGTACATGTGTGCATGGTGCATCGTTGTTTCTTTGCAGTCTCGTCAGCGCTGAATTATTCTGGCTTTTACCTACATATATAATACAAAAATGTCAATAATGAGTGTTATTGGTCTAGAAATAACTAATAATTAAACTGGCACATGAGAGCTGACTCTCCTATTAAATGAAATCATTTATATACTTCTACATTAAAAACTCTCAGAAGGGCATTAATCAGGAATCGTCAACCTTGACTCGACAGCATCCCATTCTGACTTGTCAAATGCCTCGACATTTTTGAACTATCTCTTGCGTAGAAAAATCAATAATCCTAAAACCCTTTACATTCTGCATCACTTCTGGCCTTGAGCACAAAGGCTGAGTACTCTCAGGCATGTGCTTTCAATACCCTTTAAATTCACAAGTCTAGTCATGTGCTGCATTGTAATATCCATAATCTTTCACACTTTTCTGGGTCTGAAGAACTCAAAGGTGGAGTTGTTAGAATCCCTCAAAAATATAACGACATGCTCACCAATATAAAACTGCCTTTCACTAGCATGTGACTACTCGTGGCACATGCAAGTCGACTTTCCCTTGTCACACATCTCACCACAAAACCAAGAAAACTATATGTATATAGGTCTGGGTAGGGATTTTAATATTACTAACCTGAAGGCATCATGATCTAAATCTGAGCTTTTAAAAATAAACTTGAGGGATCTCATCTTCAAGGGTTATTAATCTACAAATTTATACGACTAAATGGGTCATGTGAAGTGGGATACGATAAGTCCACCACTCAACACTTCCACTTACCTGTCAAAACAAATCATGATAGAATGAAAGAGTCAAACCAGAAGATTGTCCTAAATGGACCTGCTCTAATTGTGTCCACGCACCTAGGCAGCGACCTCCTACTCCATACACACACATCAAAACTAAAGGCTAACACTCGTCATCTAAATGATGTGTTCATGCATCCTATATACATCACCAAAGCATTCACATCAATCTACATCATGATTTTTTAGGCTACGTTACGTTAATAAACAATTCATACTTAATCTACATAATTAGTTCAATAACAATTATTTCAATACAATTAAAATCATACAAATTCATTTTATTTACAATCAAAATATTATATCGTCCAATAAATCAAATCCTACCATGTTTGCTAATAATTATCAATTTTAAATAATTAGGTTGAAGTTAATTATACCTCGTGTTGTCGGCAATCAGCGATGACTAGGGTTTATCGCACGATTCGAAACTCGAATTTGGGACCTGGCAACATCCAAAGTTCAATCAGATTCAGCTAGACAAATCCGACGATTTCTAGCAAATTCTAGCAAATCTGATTTTCTAGCAGTTTTTTCGGCATGGCCATTCTTATGTGTCTTTCCGATGGTTTTTAGACGACTTTCCAGCGAGGTGATTGGGTTAGTGGGTTTCAGCTCAATGAGCTCAATGCAACCACGGTGGTGGAGAGGACAATGATGGGCGTGAGTCGGTCGGCTTGCTCGATCAACCCTTGGCTGGTCTCGACGATGGTGCACCGAGAGGGGAAAGATGTTTGGATAGAAGGGGAAGGTGACGGTGGCACGACGGTGGAATCAGCGTCTGGACTCTGCACGTATTGACAATTTTCCTTGTATCGTGGAGGCCGGGCAGCAGCCAGGATGGTGAGGAACGGCATAGTGACTCTCCGACGGAGCTTGGCGGCAGCCGGAGAAGACATTGATGGCAACGTTGGGGCGGTGACGAGATGAGAAGGGAAAGATGTCGGGATTAGGGTTTTGGGTGGCAATTTTGTAAATAAAAGTTGACTCGACTTCGACTCAATTCAAAAATAATAACTAAATTCTAATAAATTCTAAAAAAATCCAAAAAATATGAAAAAAATCTTATAAAATATAATACACTCAATAACATCAAGATAACATCTTCATTAATTAATAACCCACTCAAACTGCTATATAATGCATCCTAAGATGTTATTCAAACTAAAAATAATTTTACAATTAAATACATTAAAAAAATTACATACTGTCATATACTCTGATAATTCATTTTAATCATTTTTTTGATGTTATCATTATATGCTCACGTATACTTGACCTCATCGCTCATAATATATTGTTGGCCTTTAACTCAACACGTGGGTCACGAAACTGACTAAACTCGAACCGACTGGCTCGAGAATATAAAATTCTAATTCAAATCACGGTTTTTAGACTCAAATCACGATTTTTACATACGCACACTTTCAAAAGCTTAAAACTAGTCTTCGTGATGCTCTAATGAGAAAATAGACCTCGCGTCCTAAACGTCAAAAAATGGTGCGGCATCAAATTTTGGATGAAACGGAATACGAAAAGGTTTTTAAATTAATCCCGAGATGAAGAGGGTCGAACCGGACCAGCTTCAGGTAGGTTTGGGTAAGAAAACGAGTCTGGACCGAGCTCGGGTTGATGGCTGGACCAAGTGGCGTACGCCGGCTGCTGAATCGGATTTGGGTGAGCAACGTCTACATTGGCGTGCGGTGCGCCAATTATGTAGGCGGGTATGACCGGGTCACGGTCAAGACGTCGGGCATACGGCGCGGTCACGGCGTAGTCAGGCCAGCGGACACGACACGCATAGGCGGCGCGGCATGCATAAGGGCCCGACTGACCGTTTAAAGCAGGTGCAACTTCGTGAGGACTCGAACTCCGACGACGACAATCTGGCGGCCAATAGGTCCGGAGACCGCCCATAACTGTTGGTATCTGAGGGGTGCATTGACCAGAGTTGGCCCAGTGGTTGGATGCGGCGGCTGCCAGTGGTGATATCGCTGGAAAGTTTCGGCGATAAGAGTATATCTCCGGGACTTGTGGGGCTTTTTCTGACAATATGTGAGGTTGAATCCGACAATGCTTGATTTGGTATTGTATCCGGTTGTGAGAGATGTCTTTTGGACGTAACTTCTTGGTCGGGGCACGTCACGGCTTTGCTTCTTCTTCTTCTTCTCCGGTGAAGTACTTCGTGGCGGTCTTCCGGTGACGAGGGGCTTCTAAGAGTTGGACAAAGGCTTGGACTTCGAGTCTGGTTCATGGGCTTCACAGTGATGGTCCTGTTCCGGGGTTGGCCGGGAATCCGCCGGAAAGTTGGCCCCTCTAATATGCAAAACCGAAAAAATAAGTGATCTTCTTGTCTTCTCCGGCTACGACGACGGTTGTAGTTGCCCGGGATGACTCCTGTGAATGGAAAGGTGGCGGTGGGAACTCTCCTCCCTCCCGGGCTTCGCTCCACCGGACAATGATATAAATACCCCTGGCTTCACTACACCTGGTCTGGCAAGCGGCGGCAATGCACTTTGGCGTCACCAGAGAAGAGGCTTCTATGCTCCTGTTCTCGGTTTGATCGAGGGGGATGGATGGGTATTTATAGATGTAGGTTGGCTTGGGGAAGTTAAGAGATGGTTATCTCAATCATGGGACAAACACAAAGAAAGAGAGTTGGAAGGAAATAAAACACTGTATTTCCCAAATAATTGTACAATACACGTCCAGGTTTCTCCTTTGCCCTAACCCATGCACGTCACCCTTTTCATTTTATTATTATTATATTTTTTTCACAAACACTTAAAAATAATTGCAGTAAACATAAGCCCCCTCGCAGTGCATACCCTTAGCAAAATGTGGTCGGCAAAATAATCATTACACTTGTGGTAATCGATTACGGGAAAAAAATAAAATATTTAAATAGTTCGGTAAAAGGTTGACATGCCAACTTTATATTGCAATTTTTTATTTTTAAATTTTTTTTCTTTTTTCATTTTCCCTTTTTTTAATTTTTATTTTAATTTTCATCATTTTTTTGTTTTTATTTTTTTATTTTTTTCATTTTTTACAAACAAAAAATTAGTTATATACATAATATAAGGAACATACCCTCAATCAAAATATAATCTAGGTACGAGAGCACAAGTATCATAATTGCTAAAGAATAGGGCTACTAGTTAAGCGATGCCAGTTCGTGATTATTTTCTATTTTATTTAACTCGACTCGATTTGAAATTCAAAATTTAAATATTCGAGCTCGAATTCGATTCAAACATGAATCTTACGAGTTTCGTTTGAGTAAGGTACTGTTCAACTCGACTCGAGTCGGTTATAACTTGAACTCAACTCGAAGTCAACTAGTAGCTCAATTTAAACTTGACTCGATAAGATAATATAATATCCAAACTTTAGTCATATATTCATTTACTTTTTTGCTTCTTATTTTGAATATATTTGAGCTTGGTAGATTTTTTAAGAATTTAAGTAAGCTAAAGCCGACTGCGTGTATGAGTCATGCACCAAAGTATACGGTAATAACGTTATTAAGGCAACAATAAAATAAATTATCAAAATGCATACACGATAATATACTAGTTTATTTTTTATATATTTTTATATAGTGGATTATAGAATTTGATTCAAGTTGTTTACCGCGTTAAGATGCATCGACTACGACTTTAAGTGGGATGGTATAGTTAAAACATAATATTAAATGATTATTAGGTTTATCACAATTTATATAGATTTTATTATATTTTATTTTATATTTTTTAAATTTATTTTATTATTAATGACTCAAGATACAAATAACTTAAATTTTATTTATAAAATTACTGTTACATGCACGTGTGTTTCGTGGCAGGAATGGTAGGTTAAAGACCCACGTTGAGAACAAATAATGGTTGATGCGATGTTGCATGGTGGAGCATGCGGTAACCTTAGTGTATAGCTTTGAAAATCTTAAACATGCATTGAAGTATTCCGAAGTCTGATGTAATGGAACCCCAAAGTAGCTCACTTGCATATAACGTGTTTAAAGAGAAATATAGGTGTGAACTCTCACCTTCAATCATAGGCTCATCCATGTTTAGAAAATCATAGCTAGCTAGGGATTTGACATCGATTAAGGCATCTGCATCAAAATTTGACTCCAACTTGTTGTCACCATTAGAAGTGGGGAAAAATCGAGGAACCACTAGTGGAATTATTAGTGCATTCGTTCTAGTATGAGGCTGACTTTAAGAGTAGGCAGCAAGAGAATTGAGCAAATAGCTTGACATGATGCTTGAGGGGACTGTGAATCACTCGAAGGGAAGTGATGATTTTGAGTCGATTTGCAGGGTCAGAAAACAATACTGTTGGACTGGTTGACGAGGCTGAGGAAGTTGGTAGAGTGACATTTGTGAAAGATGCAGCTTCTTGCAATTGCTATGTGATGTTACTACTAGTGGAACTGAATCTTCCCGTGCAGGGGTTCGCCTGATGACAATCAGTGGTGATTCATTTGAATCTTCAGAAGTTGACCATTCGTTCTACGGCCAAGACTGATCGAGGCTCTAAAGCAAGCAGGCGTCCTGGCACCAAAGAAAGAACTGGTCAAGTCTCCAAGGTAAGGATCTTCTTGCCACTTGGGGTATGAGTTACTTCTTATGGTGGTATCACTTGGCGCTTTGCTGCTCTTTTGGCCTCATCTTCTTCCATCTTCTCTTGCAACACCTTCATCTTCGCCATAATCTTGTCAAATCTTTCTTCAGAAAAGTCTGGGACAGATGTTGAGCTTGGCACCGGTAGTTGTGTTTGTGGAGCAGCATGTGGAATGACAGGTTGATGCATCACGGGTGCTTGAGGGTAGTAAGGTGGAAGACTGGATCCATATCCTGGCCATGACAATGGGTTTGGAGGTGGGCATTGTGAAGGTCCATAGCTCTCATATCTGGCCCAAGTAGGTGGAAGAGACACCAGATAAGGATATGACACTGGGATAGAGGCTGACTGGGCTGGGGGCATGTGGTGAAGACAATGCATTGGAATTGTTGTTGATTTGCTGGTAGAAGGTAGGACTTTTTGTTCGGCTTCTTCATGTTGCTTGTCCTTTTGTTTGGGACACTGGTGTTGAATGATTACTTTTGATACCTTTTGCATAGCCCCAGTATTGAACTTTTAGCTTAAAAAATTGCTGCACATGAAAATAAAATGGAAGGTTAGATTTTCGATCGCCTTGAGCTCCACAATGACATCTTCAGCAAGATCTTCTATTTTTGCAATTTTTGGCCTTGTTGATAACGAAAATCGACTTTTCAACAACACTTCAACCAATGCATTAGATCCCCAGAGTCGCCCGATGTTTATGGATGAATTTGCACACCTTTGCTCGATAGAAAGCTGAGACGTATGCGGGGGCCGAGTTGAAATATGGTTGACCTAAGCCACCCTTGTCTCTTAAATCGCAAGTTATCAGTCAACAAAGCATGAAAACAAGAAACGAAGAAGATTTTTTTATGAGGTTTCGTGTTGTTTAATGTGAATCCAAGAGTCAATCCACGATGGGTCGTCGCTCACAATTCACTATTTAATGATTTTTACAATTTACAATGAAAATGGATTTTTCTGCCACTTTTAGTTTGCTAACTCCAAGTTGTGCACGCTTTTCAAGGCTTAAAGCTAACCTTCGTGATGCTCCAACGAGAAAATAGACCTCATTATTGCCTCCGTAACTCAAAAAATAGTGGGGTACCAAATTTTGAATTAAAAAGAATACGAGAAGGCCGTTAAATTAATCCTAGGATAAAGAGGGTTGAACTTAAATAGTTTTGTGTCGGTTTGGGTAAGAAAACGAGTCTGGATGGAACTCGGGTTGATGACTAGACCGAGTGGCCAAGGCGGCTACTGAACCAATTCTAAAAACTACTTGTCTCATAGTATTCAACTTTGAGCTTAGACGTGGTGGGAAAAGATGTATAGGTTCGGAGTTTTTACGAAAGAACTTTACAGAACAGTTGCATTGGTACTCATTCAAGGCAATTAAATTTATTATGCAAATAGAATTACTAAAAGGAGTGTTTCATCTTTTACTCATAGTTCTACCTGAAGTACATCTTGCATCAAATTTTAAAATTATTTTGATACCTAACGACAGTTCAATAATTAAAATTATTAAATACTCCCTCACGAACATCGTTATTCTCGGGAGTTAAAATATTAAAGTCAAAACATATTTTAGAAACTAACATTAATGTACCATGGAAAAATCAATTATTTCATCAATAGCTTATGTATCGCGCATGTCATTATCTAGTTTTGTTATCGTGTTTGTGCCTTATTCTTGCATTCATCTCAATTGTGACACTAATTTGTGAATCGAGATTAGGTCTGTTTATTCCCTAATGCTCAAGACTAAATTTGCATGGCATTACAGTGTTCCAGAAGAGATGGAGGATGCCTGCTAATTGCTTACTTCAAAGTTGGGGCCTCATGGTCCTCGCTAATGTGACGACGACAAGGAAACAACTGGTGCTTACAAATAACTTACAAAGATGATTGGAAACTAGGACGAGAAAAAAAGGGCTATCTGCCATACTCCATAGGAGCAAGAGGAATACTATTGGGTGGGGAAATATATGTCATAAAAGCCTTTCCCTCGTGGGATTGTTGCCTAATCAATAGTACTTATATAAATGTGTTTTAATGTCTAAATTTTGACTTACTTGTGCTTTGCAAGGAAATTAGTTGAAATAATTTTGCATTCTTCATATTTTTTCAAATCTAAAAGATTACCATGTAGCGACTTACGGCTAGGATCAAAGTGCAACTTGATGCAATTTTATTTATTATTATTATTATTATTATTAAGTCGAAATGGTTAACCCCATGTCAAAGACCCACCACTACATATATATGTTTTTTGATGTAAGCCTAACTCATTTACATATATGACAATTGGCACCTACAAAAGTGATAACCAATATGGGAAAACCAATCTGGGTATGAGCAACGCATACACATTAAATCTGGGAGGCCAAGCTAGACATAATACTCTTGTATAACTGTCCTGGCCACCTTTCTTATAAATCCCCTTTGTGCTATAATGAAATGCAGCATTTTCCAGGCATATGGTATATCTAAACTTACTTTCCCAAAGTCGCTAATCAAAATTAAATAATGGACAGGTATATGTTTGCATAAATGATGAAGCAAAAAACGTTCAATACTGGAATGAGGAATCCCTCTATAATTTGACGGCATCCTTTCCTGCATTCAGATCTATGTAAAGGACTTAAACTGCAAAGATTAAAGAAAAAAGAAAATTAAAGCTGAGAAAAAGAATTATTTCCCCGAGGCACCCCCTTCTCGGGAAACATACCTAGGCTTATTTGTTGAGTTCTATATTTGAACGGAAGATTCTCCCTTCACAAGCATGTAGCTACTGAGACAAAGCAGAGGGTGCCGAACCTACCAACCAACTTAACGACATGGTGGTTCATTCAACGCTGTTTCAAGTTGCCACTTGCACGGGCATACAATCTCTGGAAATTTGAAGCTACCTTCTCTGCACAGAAGAACTGCAGCACCTCAGTAACAACGCCAATATCCCAAATAATAATCAGGAATGAAACCTGTGAATCCTACATTTCACACAATCAAAGACCACTATTGCTCGAACTCCATTTATGGCAGATCTGCAGAAGGGTGTTCAATCTGTTTGGGACAAAAATATCAGCTTTTCAACCAATGGTCTACATTTTTCACTCAAATGCAGTTAAGCACGTTAATAGTAGTACTAAAATAAAAAATAGCTATGCCATCACTATTCCTTTCCCGGTTAAGGTAAACTACCAGGGTGGTGAATTACAAGTGTTCCAAGCCACCTAAAAATGGCTCCAAATATAGACTTGACAATGATAATTCTTCCATAATATAAATGAACAAACTACCAGCTGAGCATTTTCTTTTCATTGAGAACACTATAGTTGCAAAAATGAACATGAGGAAATAAAATCAGATTGCACGCACCTTTTAATGCTTCGCGTTCATTTCTCTTTTTCCTTGACATCACTGTATGGAGTGAGGGGTGGGAATGAAGGTACAGACTGCAATATAAACCTGCGTCCACTTCTCAAACTTGGGGCGGTTGTAGGCCGTATTCCCTGCAAGCACTCATGTGGAGGACAAACACGCTTCTGATTTGGAGAACTAGCCTTCACTGCGTTAATTGGTGAACGTGTTTCCTTCAATATTTCAGGAGTTTCATCATCAAGATTTTTTGAACTGCTGTCTTCGCTGGGACCTACATCTGTGGTCTCACCGAATCGAGATGTAGGAGTAATCGGAGAATCATGTGCCTTACTGGGCCTGACATGGCTATGCATTGCCTGTGAGCTTCTAAGACAAGGATTTGAACCAGGAGTAGCTCTCATTGATTGATAATCCCGTGTTGGTAAAACATTGCATCTATCAATGAGCCCATTCCATGAGGATTCCATAGTATCTCTTTTTGCTGGCATCCAAATATCAACATCTTCAACATATACACTTGTTTTCACAATCCGGACACTCATGCTTGATTTCATAGGAGAATTTGGAGATTTGCCAAAAGATGATGCAGCCGAACTTTCAGAATCGGGTGATGAAGTCAGATGCCTTCTTGAATGCTGCCAAGATCTGGGAAGTACTATTTCACGACTGTCATGGAATAAAAAAGAATATGTAAACAACCAATCCCTTGCTTCAGGGGAAAAAAGGCCAAGCTGTAAGAGCTTACTTTGAACATCGAAATAATGGTCTTGGCAACGGAGAATCCCCGGGGCAATGCTCCAATTGCAATATATCGTCATTTGCTCCCAATGGCTCCATATCGCGTCCAGTATCAGCTGACTCCAATTTTCCTTTGGCCTCTCTATTCCACCTCATGCTTTCTGTCTTCAGGTGGTCATATGAGATGATCCCCAAACCTACAAAAGTTTGAAATTGTTAAATATTATGTTATAAATTATAATCAAAAGAAAAAATCTACCTAGTAAGAAACTCAGCACGTGAATGCAGTATAATTGACAGAAGTTTTTACAAATAAAACCAAACACAGGTTATGCAAAGGTATTATAAACTAGAACACGACCCAACTCAACTTGGATGAAATACATTTCGTTGGGCCAATTCAAGCTCTATTTTGTTTGGAAGACATAATATTAAGTTGCGTAGTATACATTTGAATAATGTGATAACATAATGTTAGCAAAAGAAGTGAACTAATCCATGCTTAAAACAAGAAAATCAACATCACCCATCCACATCTTATCTCATCTACATGAAGTATATTACTAATTTGTTTCACCACACACAATCTGAGAATGCAAAATCAAAATTCAATTGTCGAAGAGGTGGTTTTAAGGACTTGTCAGAAGCCCCTCCGTGATATGCATGATGAAATTGAAGGTTATACCACAACTAACGGGGTATATATGGATTAAGTTGAACTCCAACCTAACAACGGATGGGCTTACACATGAACCTTATTTGAGTTAAGAGTTGGGCCAGGTTGGATAAACCTGAACAAAAAGCAACCTAGGTTAAATTCTCTATGGTACTCCCAGACATTGCAAAACATGATCATATCATATATCTGTTAAGTTCAACATAAAGAGTATTAAATGTTATTCAAAGATGTTATTACTACCTTCTTTTCGACCAAAAACATTTTTACATCCTTCGCATCTACATCCATCAGAGCATCCAACACCAGCCTATTAAAAGAAAAAAATTAATCAGAGTAAACCAAAAGACACACTAGCACGTTCAATTGAGAAAAGTAATACCTGAAAACATTCACAGTATTTCTTAAGGCACATAGATTTCTTGCAATTGCATCCCCTTTTATGCCTGGCTGAGGCTGGTGTTGTCCGAGTGTCTTCTTCCTGCCATTAAAACTGTTTTCAGCTAGCAAGAAAGAAGCAAATACACAAGCTTCATCAAAGCTGTCTAAGCTTCTTACGTCAACATTTTGGGGAGATCCAATTACACAATGCACAACCCTGGGAGCAAATGCAAGTGGATTGCGAGATTCTATTTGTTGGCGAGTTCCCAAAACTGTATCTTCATATTCAGGTTTATTAAAGCAATCTTGGCATGTACATGGGTCTGAACAATAGACTCCCGCTGCAAAGCATTCACAATACCTGCATTGGAAGAAAATGCAATTCAACAGCTCTTAGATTACAAAATTGGTATTTTAATTACAGATAGACAGTAAGCCAATCACTCCATAAATTTTACAGCTTAAGGCACTTGGACTTTTTGCAATTGCAACGTCTGCACCCTTCACCACCGCTGCTATAAGCTGACCTCTTCCTGGACATAAATCTAGCAATTCAGTAAGAAATATTACAAAAACAAAAAAAAGTATTAATGGCATACTTGCCTCTTTTTCTTAGGACTCATTCCATCAATATCCTCAACTTTGCAGGCATCGGTTTCTGCCAGTTCTTTCTCCTTAGTTAAAGCAAGAGATAGTTCACTAATATTCAACTGGGGTGAATGGCCAAAAGATTTCAAATCATGAAGGGTAATCTGAACAAATAAAATGTTTCTTATGATTTATTTCTCTGGAACGACAAAAATAGTTAATAGGAGAAATCCAGAAACAAACTTACCAGGGACGAATTGCTCCTAAGAGAAGTGCCGGCTAATAAACCCTTCGAATCTTCCGACAAAGGATGGCTGTGTTCAGACAAATAGTTTCCCTTTTGAACATTCATGCTGACTCCCGCCTTTCCAATGCTATTCAAGTGTAAACCCATCCCTAAAGGAATAGGAGTTCCAACAGATGAACTTGCCCTAATATCTGTTGAGAAATTAGCACCTTTATTGCTATTCTGTAGAGCACAGGAAGCAGGCAACTCAGTTGCTGAAACTGCACGCTGATAGGGATATGACACCAGTTCATTGCCAACAGCACCATCTATTTTTTCACATGGGTTAATCCTTAGGGATTCTGGAGCCTTGGGTGAGCTGGTTTCCTGGAACACAATTGGTGGCGCAGTTGAAAAGCCGCTGCTTTTGATCTTTGCCACATTTCTACCTCCAGCCTGGAACTGGAGACAACGTCTGCGAGCTCCGCGTTGAGCTTCCTACATTTTAATTCAAATGATTGTAAAATACAAAGATGCAGAAAGATGTAAGTAAATGTTGTAATAAATGTATTCCTATAGTTTAAAAGTAAAATATAAATCAAAGAAGTCTAACAACAAGCTGAATAGAAAGAGCTGGTCCAGAAAAGAAAATCAGGCTAGAATAGCTGAGATTGATAAAGAAATTTCAGATGCCAGCACAGTGAAGTTTGGGACTTCGGACTGATAAAAACTTGTTACTAAATGAGGAATTTCAAGCAGATTCAGCATTTCTGCATTTTTGGGAGTTACATGCGATCGAACACAATTAGAGCGTCAGTCACTTCACTGACCATTTCAACTTTGTCCATGCCAAATCGGTCCAGTTCAATATTCTGAATAAGTTCAGAACATGGCACCATATCCAGCTCGAGGTTACCCTGTGATGTCATGTCATTTTTTGTTCCTTAACTGCTTGAATTTCTTGAGCACAACTCATATGAGTACTGGGGGATGCAGCATGCATTTCTTTATCACATTCATTTCCACAAATCACAGTTGCAGTTGTACCCTTTAAATAACGGTCGTCTATAGAAGCAGATAAATGGGATGAACCAGCCTCGAGAATATTATCACTGCCCGCATGCTGGGCAATTTTGGTTGATCCTTTATCAATTATTTGATCCATGCTAGCAAAACAATCTCGAGCTGATTTCTTTGGATTGGCATCAGCATGTAAATTTTGTTTAAACGAACTATCAGGAGTATTTTCAACAGAGGAACTTTGAAAATCAGCTTCAATATTGCCATCTTTCTGGTTGTGTTCACTTACATCATTCTTGAAACATCTTTCTTCAACACATTTAGCAGAAGGTTTAAAAATTTGAGGCAATGTGGCGACCTTTTCAGAACACAAGTTAGGAGTGCATAGAAAATTTTCACACTCTTCAGAAGGATCAGCTAGATACTTATCAATGGAACCTGGTGGACTCTGATTTTCTCCATCTCCTACAACCTTGTCAAATGCCTCAGTGTATGTAATCAGCATAACTTGTGCCTCGGTCGTGGTTGACTGAGAAATAGAAGGTATCTCATCATCAGTTCCATATATGGTCAGCAAGCCTGCAGTTGCTGTTTCAGAATTTTGAAGCCTACATTGCAAGAAACATGTATTGGTTACTCTGCCAAGAAAATTACTTTGTGCAATGCCCTTTTATACAAAGAGGGAGATAAGTATTCCCATAACATAACACTACCTTTCCAATAGCTTTGGCTCTCGTGGTGAGGTGAAGACAGGAGGAGGAGAACTCACATGGAAAAGCCGTTGGCCAACACGTGCATCCTTGGTTTGATTTATGGGAGATAGATTGGAAAGATAGTTATAGAGAGGAGAATCCTAAACCAAGATGCAAACATAAACTCAGATTCCTCAATTGTTAATGGACAATTCCTAGCTGAAATCAAGCAGGCAAATATGAAAAACCACCAAAAAGTGGCAGAAACATAATACAAAAAATAGTAGTTACTTAGTAGATAATAATTTCACATTTCCATGCTAAAAAAGTAGATCAGATCTCCCATGAGTTAACCCATTGCGCTGAATTAACTGACATGGGAAATATTTGCAACAAATCTCCTTGAAAAGGTAAAAAGCACAGCATGCAGTTAATTAATCAACCACTTCAAACTGGATTTATTACATCTAGTAAAGTTCGCGAATCATTTGTCAATAAATTTTTTTTAAAAAAAGAGCAACCAGAATTCCCATGAACTAAACCATTTAGCTGAATTAACGAGAATGTGAAATACTTGAACCAAATCTCCTCGAAAAGTAACGACCACAGCATGCAATTAATTAATCAATCACTTCAACCTGGATATCACCGCTCGTAAAATTCATATCCCAGTACACAAGCCAAAAACAACAGAGCACAATCAGAACTCCCATGAGCTAAACTATTCAACAAACAATAAAAGTAAACAACAAATGCGAATGACCTTCTCCAACAACTATCACAACATACAATCAATCAACCACTTCAGCATATACATCACCGCCTTAAGCTCAACCAGTAACGATTCCCATACCCAAACCCCAACCTCCATTCTTGACGCAAGCAAGGACCAAAAAACCATAAAAACCCCAAAATCTCCATCCGCTCCCCTCGCCACACCCAGAACCCTCAAAATGCGAACAAACACTCCCCTTCCCCCTCCATCACAACCCCCACCAAATCAGCTCACACATCCCCGCCCCGAAACCCACCTAACACCAAATCCACACATTCTCCACAAATCCAACAAAACGCCTCCACCAAAACCCTAAACCCACATCCCAAACCTTGAGAGCAGACAGCAAAAAAAGAACCAAACCGAACCTTCGAAGGCGAGGTTTTGGACGCCGACGAGAGTCTTGTCGGCCGCGTCCGGAAAATCCATCACCCCTCACCTTCCTCCTACACCTCCGCCGCCACCGCCACCGCTACTGCCGCAGCAGCGGTATCAGACAGCCTCCCCGCCGCGCGCAAAACCTCCAATCTTGATCTTCTTCTACCTCGAGCAAGATCAAAACCGCATCAAGGATTGAAAAAGGTTGAATCCTTTTACATCTCGAAGAACAAAATAATAATAATAATAATAATAATAATAATTTTTTTTCTTTTTCTTTTTCGTTTTTTTTTGAGAGGAGGAGAGGAGGAAGAGAAAGAAAATGAAAAAAATGGGAGGGAGATTTGATTTTTGCGTGGGCGGGAAATTGCGGGCTTCCGAAATTCCTTCGCTAACCGCGCGTTTGGCGGATGGGCCTCGCGGATGCGCGGGTCGGCTAATCGCTCGGCTAGCATAAGATCACATTTGCTTTGGGCGAGTGAGTTGGCGGTTTGGTTTGGGGTTCCAACCGACGCGCGTGGCCAATCGGCCCGAGGGCAGAGTTTAACGCCGCACGTGGGGCCCACTTTTTTTTTTTTGAAGAAAAAAATAGCGAGTAATAATACTGCGATTAATTAATTGCTACTACTTGGTTTTTTACATGATTTTCATCGGATAAATAGTAGTCTGATGAACCGCCTCCCCCTGAAGAGTTGTGTCTAATTGTAAAAGATTGAAGTTAAGTTATATAACTCGTCGCCTAATGCATAAGAAAAAATTAGTATCAATAACATTCGAGATACATTTAATGTAAGCTATTGAATTACAAGAATATCTGGATAATGCGGGTAATTTTATTAAATTTATAAAAAATATTACGTGATCTAGAAAAATGACTAAATTTTCTTGTTTCTGATATTCTTATTTATATCAGTGGATGTTGATACTAAGTATTCTCACTATATATTATCTATTATACTTTTAATTTAAACTTTTTCTGGTTGGTCCTGCACAATGAAATCGGTATGTTTGGTGAAAAGTATAACTTAACAAAGTTTTTATTGTTTTAAGATAACAATATGACTTTTTTGTATTTTTTCAAACAAATATACCGGTTCAAAAATATTTTAAAATAAATTTTATTACAATTTAAATTTCATGATTAAAAGGTTATAAATATTGAATTGATTTGAACATTCACAAACACCTTAATTATTTATTGGCATATTTATCCATGCAAATTTTAGATGGTGAGACATATTAAATATGCTCTAAATAGAATGTATATTTCATTCTAGACATATATATAGCTGTGGCTAGTATACGCAAGTCATTATCATGAGGTGTGAATAAGATGATTTTTCCAACGTGACGTGACAAAAATGTGAATAAAAGAGAGGCACAGCCAACAATCATTATTCTGTGAGGGGTGTAAAAATCTCACGCAGGACAATTATCTTTTTTCACGTATGTATGCGCAAGGCTATAAGCGATTTTGTAAACAAAACAAAACATTAATTTTTCACTGCTCGTAGTAAACAAAGCATTGTTTTATAGACTAAGATTGTCCAATATAATATGTTGTACCATTTGGAGCGATAAATGGGGGCAAAACCAAGACAATTTGATTTTTGTTCAATTTGGGTTGGCCCAATTATTTAACATATGGAAAATCTAATTCCATGTGTACTATGGTTATATACATTATAAGGTACTTGTGATTTCTACCATCAAAACGATCGTCTACTTGTCTGGAATTATAACTTTGACATGGGTTTTTAGTTGTTATTTGAAAATCGCATTTTTAAATGAAACAATCAATTTCTTTTCGAAATCGATAAAATAGTTATGGTACAGACTACAGCCTCTTACTACTGTCGTTTCAATTAAAAGTCGGCTCGGTGAATGCTACTAATTATCTTACCAATTTTTTTATTTGGTAATTTTTTTAATTGCTTATAAATTATTTTAAATCGAAATAACTGGTAAAATTATAATAAAATTATCCATTCCGCCCCCCAAAAAAAGAAAAAAATGACAATGACCAATTGGCCTTGGGGGACACACATTGAGTTTCTTTTCAAAAACAGTAGTGCAGTTTTCTTTCGTGTGTGGGGAAAAAATTAATCAAAGGGAAAAATTAAGGTGCACTATACTTTATATATAACTTATATAAACTATTAAGTTGAACATTGTTTAGTGAGTCCCTCAAAATGTTCATATTATGTATAGAAAATAGCGCGTGAACCGGAAGTTGTTAAAATTTTATTTTTTTAAAGTATCAATATAACATAATTATAGATTTTAAAATATGTACCAATTTTAAAATATATATATTATAATTAATTTAATAATCAGCATAAAATAGTTTAAAGCATCAGACTGCATTGAAAATTTTAAATGTTTTAATTATTTAATTTTACATTTATTTATTTAAATTTCATGTTGTCGGACTTACTAAATTGCTCCTAGAAGTTGTTTGTATAAACTACATCAGTTGTCAACTCATGCATGTAAGGCTCACCATGAAATAGATGTTTAAAAACAAAATGTGATGGTGAATTTCTTCGATGGCAGCCCAGTAGTGTGTACTTGAAATTTTACAATAACAAAAAACGAATTTATATTGTCCATTATCAAGATTGATGATGGATTATTAGAAAATAGTTTTTTTTGCTTTTTTTTCCCACTAGAGACAGCTTTAGTGCGTTCTTGCCAATTTAGAGCCGACTCCAAGCTCCCGCTTAAGTTTTAACGTGGACGGAGGAAGCTTCAAAATATGTCTTGAGACAGCTCTTTATCGGTTGCTCCCAGCAGCAAAGCCTTCCAATTTTTGCTTGAGTTCTCCCGTCTGCCATGTAAATAGAAACTTGAGCACGTTAGACTAATTGCTACTGTTAATCAATCACGAAGTTGTCTGATCCCAATATGGCATGTCATCTATCAATCTTGCGACAAACAAAAGCAACCAAAAGCAAGATTGCTCAGAGATATAACACGTGTTTCACCTGATGCATGTTGAGAATAATATCCGAGCCTCCAACAAACTCTCCGTTGATGAAAATTTGAGGGAATGTTGGCCAATTGCTATCGAAAATTTAAATGGTGGCTCAGCAAATTTGGACAAAGTTGATAATGTTTTGAATGCTTATAGATAAAAAGTGAAGCGTTTACCTGAACGCTTTTACACTGCTTTTCAATTCAGGATCTTCCAGAATGTTTCTAGCACTGAACGGCACACCTGCCAAATTTTATGAACAATGAAACCTAAATCAAGCTTTAGGAGTATTTAGGCTGTATAACTCTAAATAGCATTACTGTCACATCAGAAACTCACAGTCCTGCACTATAATAATCACATCCAAGAACAAAGATCATCCTAAAAAACAATTGCTGCAAGCAGCAATGCTTTCTAAATCTCCATAAAATTTCTTCTCGAACAATTACATGTTAAGCCTTGATTGTTCCAGCACAATATTCATGATAAGGTCAAGGTAATGGAAACATAAAACATACAGCTCACCATATTCTTTAAGAACTCTCACAGCCAGAGCACTGAATCCACATCGAGGTGCATCAGGAATTCCTTTCATATAAATTATGATTGAATTTTCCTTGACATCCTAAGCACATAAATGGAAGAATAGACAGTCATAATGCAACAGTAGTATGTTACTAGATTCTCTCACCTAGCAGGTGAAAGGGCCAAAGTAAAAACTGATACTAGCAACCAATATAGAATAATTACATCAAAAATAAAAAAAGTACCTTCTCCACAACATCCTGTACAGAAAGCCTGGAACCCTCCAGTTTGTTGGCAGGTTTGAAGTCTTCATGCGTATCAGAATCATCACCTATTGTTGTTGAATATCTCGAGCCACAACGAGATAACAAGGATCCAGATGCCACCTGATTTTAACAATCACAAAGCTAATCAGAGAGCTAATTTTTTGGTGATAACGGTGAGGGCAAGTTAAAATTATTTATTTTGAGAATAAATTGAAAATCTAGGGAGTGAATCACTGTACATAAGTATAATTCACCAGACGGCAAACAAGAAAGATAACAGCAACAAGTAGACAAGGCTGTTTGAAACACATTTTATTGCTTGTCAAGAACCAAAAGGTATGGGAAAAGTGAGATTCCATCCAGCCCTAACACTTAAGTGTTGCATGTTCTGAGATTTTACATTCTGGAAAATTAAATTTTCATTATACATGAAATGTCAAACTAGAACTCAAAAAACAGACAACTATCTTGTTTTTTACGCTCAGTGCCTAAACAGCTGTGTGTGTCCATTAAAGAATTAATTTTGACAGTCAGCGAGTGCCTATTCATGCCCATCATCATCTAGTAACTTGATGTGATGTTCATTATTTGGATTCTCCTAAAGAAATGCTATCAATAGAGTGATTAAACATGATTAAAAGATTAGCCAAAATTGAGCTTCACATTTCCAAGTGTCTGGATCTAACTATACCTATTAAAACTCAAAAGTAGGCACATTTTGCTCATTATGAAAAAGTTATCAGTTAATATCGAAAACAAAGATAGAAAGTTGAATAAATAAATACCGTTGGTTGTAGAGAGCTTGAACTTCGAAATGTGCCAACCCCCTTGAAAAGCATGGAAGAAAGTGATCTTGCCATATTACTAAACAAGAAAAAGACAATACAAACACAAACAATTTTATATGCTTATATGTAAACAACACACTATACAACACAGACAATCTTTCCTATTTCTAACGCAAATAAATTTTCTGTGCAAATCAACAACCTTATAGGCTAAAAACAAAAACAAAATAAGCCAAATGACGTAACGGAAACTAATGTTATTAAAAAATACAAGTTCAAGCATGAAGCAACAAGGAATTGACAAAATGGAAAAGCTTAGTCAAGCATAGTGCATTTATCTAGGCTAAGAAAGAAGGAATTCCCCAAAGACACAAAAAATCACAACGGGAAGTAGACTACCCCATAAACTAAACTAAGGTTCCAAGAGAGCCAAATTGCAAATAAAGCAAGCTTTTGGGACTCCACAGTCTCTTTCCCCCAAATAGTCCATTTTATCTTACTATTAGCTTCCTGTTTTACTACATTTGGACCTTTACACGGGAATAACTGCCCTCTTTTTTCAAATCATAACCATGAGCAATAGTCCACAATAGACAGTAATTCCTACTTTTCCAAAGCACATTACTTTCCTTTATCATTGCCGGAATAACTCCCCTCTCTTTTCAAATTATACCTAATGGGCAATAGTCCACACACACATTAATTTCTACTTTTCCAAAACACATTACTTTCTTTTCTCACCGCCTCCATCCTACATCTCAATGGAAGCACAATCGATCATCAGGGTTCAGGAAATCACACCTTTTTACTACAGGACAAACATGTCTATAGATCCAAACTTGTTAAAAAGAAAGGAAAAGGAAATGGAATTCTGAGATAACATTCAGTTCTACCTAATTCCAGTGTCCACTTTCCCCAATTTGCACCAGGAACTCTATCCATAGTCCAAGAGACAAGATACAATATTTTTTGCATTGTGTCTTTATTGACTGAATCAACCAATAATTTTCCAATCTCAATCAATCTCCTTCAGAGTCTAATTGCAGCTTTCCAACCTTATCCAAAACACAACTCAAGTCTGATTCTAAAATGCAAGCAGTGAACCCCAAGTTATCAGGGCACTACTCTTCTCATAACAAATATGGGAAAGAACCATGCAAAACTTGGATTCAACTTAATCTAACAAATGACTGGAACTGTAAGCAAATTAGATCAACTCTCACTTCTAAATATACACTAAAGTATGTCATTTTAAAAAATATAGAGTTCAAAAACATAAATATGTGATATGAGACTACCCCCCCCAACACCCACTGCACCTGATTCCCAAATTTTCTCCCCCTAAGGTCATCAATCAATCATATCTACAACTAGAACACTAGAATAACACCAGAAACACATCATATCTCAACAATTTGAGCTAGGTTAAGCTGCTTAGCAGGCACAGCATACCATAGCTTCACCAAAAGATGACCTTGGGATTCTCATCTCGTATCCCAAGGAAGGTCATCTAATGGTGAAGGTGGCCGTGGTGAGACCATGAGAAGTGGTGGTGATGAGGGTCAGAGATACCAACTGGGCTTGAGGGTGGGGGCTTTGGGCTTGAGGGTGGGGGCAGTGCCACTGGCAAGATGGCGGGTGACAGGCAAAGGTGGTGGTGGTGAAAGGTGGTGGTGGTGAAAGCTGGTGGCAGCGAGAGCTAGAGATAACAACAGCACCAGCGGGTCTTTGGGCACCAACGACAAGACGATGGCACCGGCAGGAATCGAAGGCGGCGGTGTTAGGGACTTAGGACCAAAGCACTTAGGAAGTAGGATGGAGAGTAGGAATACTAATCGAGCGAGTGAGCCGACTTTAACACATGCTCTAACTCGACTCGAATTGACTCTATGTTTGTTTGAACTCAACTCAAACTCCATCGAGTTCTGAACACCTATGCTCGAACTCGACCCAAAGGTAGATCCTGTTGTTTGAACTCAAAACAATAAAAAGTGTACCGGCTCGAACTCAGCTCAAACTTGGAGAAGTTCAAAATTGACTGGGAGGTAGTTACAGAGACTGATTCAACTCTAAAACTTCTCTCCTTACCATAAAAAAGCTCATTTCAAATTTTCCACATAAATAGCATCATGTTCCCATCAATAATCCTTGCACATTTTCCACTAAGAAATACAAAAGGCTGTTGTATAAATTAATTCAATAGTAATAATGCATCATCAGAGGTTTAGTTTAACTCCTCAATTGCCCTACAGGTTAGTATAATGAACACATAGTCTGCAATAATGACCGAAGAAGAAAGGGTAAACATAGTCACATAAATAACATTGTGATTCTTACCGTTAATAAGAGTACACTTTTCCAAAAAGAAACACAAAAAGTTCAATGACTAAATTAATCCAAATTCACCTCTCCAGATGATATGAATAACCATTGGATAGGTCCCTATATATGAGATTTGGAGGGGAAAAAGACAAAAACCAGCATTAAAAAAAGAAAGCAGGGCAGAAAAAATCATCCACAGTTTATTCCCCGCACCAACATATCATTTCAGCAACAAGCTTCAATCAAAAATCCAAAATAGGGAAAAAAACGGAAGAAAAAAACATCAACAACAGCAGAGAGAAGAGGAGAAAAGAAAGGGGACAAGACCTCATCAGCCAGCAAAAAACGTTCGTGGTCTCGGACGCGGGGAGGTGGAGGTTGGAGAGGAGGCGGGCGAGGGTGGCGTCGTCGAGGGAGTCGAGCTCGCGGTCGGCGACGGCGTTGATGAAGTGAGGGCACTTCCAGATCAGGTCGGATGTGAGCCTCCCTTCCGATTTATCGGCGAGAACTCCGGCGTCGGCCAAGAGAGTAGAAGCCAATGAGGGCAATTAGGGCTCGAGCGCTCGGTGGCTGGAGGAACCGGGGAGTAACTGATAATCCTTTTAAGTAAGAGTAAACTCTCGCCTTATTGAAATCTTAACTTAATTAAATCGAATATAATTTGGGCGAGAGAGCCCACCTCGAGTCGAGTCCAACTTCATGGAAGTTAACGTGTCGAGTTCGAGTTATTTTAATTTAAACTTTGAGTTTGAGTTAAATCGATTTAAATAATAAATACTCATAAGTTGACTCCCTCAATCAATATTCTAACTGGCCAAGGATGTAACTGGGTATCACAATTTAGATATCCAAAGACCGGACCAAATTTGTTGGAATTGAATCAATTTCTTGAGACTGGACTCGACAACCTGTACTCGATATATTGATATATTAAATGGATTGGGCGGGATAATCTGATTTTTTAAAATTATGGTGCTAATTTGAGTTGCTTCTAATTAATTAGTCACTTCACTTAAAGCTCAATCTTGTGGCCGGTTAAGCATTAGCCTCATGGTTCATCATACCTCTTCCCATAAAAAATGCATGAATATAAAATATAATATCAAGTAAATAAAATAAAATGTATAAGATGAAGTCTGTCTTTTTTGGCAAAAAAATGTATAAGACGAGGTTGGAATGAAAGGGTCAACCAGGCGCACACTTGGATCAAAGCCAACTAGGACAGATTGCCGGGGTATGTTAATCAACAGAAATGTTACCAAAAATAACGTAGACTAGAACTAAGGACGGCCATCGGAAATGATTTCGCCTATTAGTTAAAATAATTTATAGAATTGCAAATGTAATAGCCGACTTTTACTTCCGAAGCAAAAAATTATAAACAGAGAACACTAACTAAGTATAACATGCAATTCTTATCTTCTTTATCTGATAAAAGAATTACTCTCCTTCCCGATTGCTCCTTCTCTAATTCTAGGATACATGGAAATTGAAATCCTATATTTACACAACTTTTACATATACAAACAATCTTATTTCTTCTTGTTATGCAGCTAGGGAATTTTGATTGCTTGCGTTTTACCATGAGCAAGCTTTATTTTGTAGGCACTACGTTCGTGCTGTTCATTTTCCAGGCATTACTGATCAGCCAAAAAGGTGTAGAGGAGACGAGAGGATTGACAAAAATCAACGAATTGCCCCCAAAGTTCACCCTCTCAAAACAATCAAGTTTGTAAACTAGCTAGTATCATTAATTTCTCCACTTAAACATTTCTTTCTTCGTAGCATTTGTATATGATGCTATGGTAAATGCATGTTCTTAATTCATCGCCGATCTACTCATTCGATCAGTAATGGAGCAGGTAAACGATGACATTACCGACATCAACAAACAGCCAGCATTTAATCACCCATTACTTCAAGATCACACAATTCAGGTTTCGTTTCTCCCTCAGAATACATTAAACTGGTGATATAGCAATTGACAAGAAACTATCAATTCTTGTCTTATCAAACAATTAGTCAATGTTTTAACAGATGAGGACAAGCTCTACTCTCAAGACCTGGAAGAGGAGATACGTCTTTCAAAGTGATGATGAGAAAGAGCAATGGGAAACAAACGGAGAATGCCCAGCAGGAACAATCCCTATCCTCAGAATGAAACAAATAGCACCTCGAAAACGAAGAATGTTCAGTACCAAATTCCTCAATTTAACCCATTCAAATCAAGTAAACAACGACGGCGACCACGAGGCCAGTACTATAAACTATTCCATGCACTGCGATTCACCACGACGACCATCATTTATGTATCATCATCTCCGTTCACCTTAATGATCAACATTAACGACAAAACGCATACAAGAAATGAAATTACTAAGTTTTAACATCGATTGTTTCTGTAATTAATACTATGATTAGCAATGCTTATGAACTATTTTTAGAGCAGTATGCAGCGGCTTACGTGCGGGGGAAGAACAAGGGTCTTATGGAGCGAAGGCCTCTTTCAATATCTGGGACTCACAGGTAGAGAGACCCGACGAGTTTAGCATTAGCCAGGTGTGGGTTGTTTCACGAGAGGGGGATGTTAACACAGTGGAAGCTGGTTGAACGGTAATTACATATTGATCGTCCATAAAGTGGATAAATTAATTATGTTATCATATATAATGTGGCTACGTAAATGCATGCATAAGTACATAAGTACATTACTCGAACTCGTATATCAATTTGATTTAGTGGGTAAGTTAATTTTGTTGTGATCAGGTTGATCCACACCGGTTTGGGGACAGGAAGGTTCGATTGTTCAATTTTTGGACGGTACACACTCAACAAACCATTTCTTTACTTATCTATAGATTCTATAATAAAAATAAATATACTAGTTTCGGGTTAAGTCGAACTCGAGATTGAATAAGCTTGTTGGTACAATGATGTAAATGAGTTTGGTGGTCAAAAATTATAATTTAAAACTCGTTTCAAATTGTTCGATTAGGAGTAAATAGATAATAGCATTTAAGTCATCACTTAGCATAAGATTAGGCGTGAGCACTGTTTAGATAATCAACCAAACCAATCAAATCGAACTCATTTTGGAAGTTTAATTTTGTGATAGCTTGGATTTGGTTGTAGCTTGGTTGAAACCAAGTCAACCAACCTTAGATCGGTCGATTCTATCAGCTTTCCGTTGAAACAAATCAAACAAAATAAAACAATAAATGGAAATAATCTTATTTGCATCACTTCCTCCACTTTTTCTCATCATTTTAACTATGCCTTTATGTATTATTAATCATCATGATATATAACAAATGTTTATAAAATTATTATTTTAGTTCAATATATTAAAAATGTTTTCGTACATACATATAAGAGATGAGAGCTTAACACATTATATATTGTGTTTTTGTTATACAATATTCTAAATTACAACCTTATTCATGTAAATTTTTGTAATAAGTTTGTAATTAGCCACCTAACGTATGCTAACATTTTTTATTTCATAAATAAAATTTAAGAATAATTAAAGTAAACATTAAAGAATAAACACTTAATGATAAAAAAATGTATTTATCATTTTGGTTATTTTAACTGGAATTCAATTAAAATCAAACCAAACTAAATTAGTTATCAATTATAATTTAATTTTTATTTAGTTAACCAAACTATCTCATTTTAGTTAATTGGGTAAATAATATGGTTTGGTTTTAATCAAACCAACCAAATAATCAACCATGGAGAAGAGCCCGAAAAAACTTAGAATATAGAGCCTTAAAATTGTCAAAAGCTAACGATAGGTCTCGTAGCAAAAATGTCAAAATCAAAAGGAAAACTAAGTAGATTTAATATGCATGAAAATACGTTACATATAAAAACATATATACGTAGGTATACATACCCTTGGGTAAACAGAGAGAAGCGGTTCGTTCATATTTATCAATACCTCTAACCTCCTCTTAGGCTCTTTTGCTTTTAACTTTTATTATGAACCTTGGTAAATAATATTATTGTAAGGCAAAGGAATCTCAAGTTAACAAAATCTAGAAACATGCAGATGATTATTGATTATTTAATTTTCTGTCTAAAACAATCCCCAAATATGTATTGTTATGGTTATGAACATGCAGCAATTTTGACAAGCCTGGAAATTCAAACATATGAAGCAAATGAGAGCAACATGTTTGACCTTGATCAAGAGTGATGCTATGCAGACCACCTCCATCAGTAACGCAATGGCACAGACCAAATCAATTTCATATCCACGTCAAAGCTTGTGACATGGATTCTTTCCCTTGTGCATCTTTCATCGTTCCTAGGTCTGAACTCAATCTTGGAAATGGAAGATGATGCAGAAATTGGCATGCAGCTTATATGAGCTTAGTGGTCAAGAAAGAAGAAATTTTTTTTGAGACGCCCACTGGAGACTCCAAATTGGCCTCATCCCCATCATGAATGGACGTCTCCAAGTCCTGATCAAGAGAGAAAGGCTCATCATTAATGGTGAGGCCGCCTGCAGAAGTATGATTTGGGCACCCACGGCGGTGGGTGGCGGAGAGATTATGGGATTGGCCAGATTGTTAAGGCATTAACTTGGGGGAAAAAGATACTACCACTGCTTCGGGCACTTCTAATATGGAGGTTCTGATAGGATAAAGGTCTCAGGTTAATCGCAATACTGCATGCGCGGTACACCGATTAACCAGGGCATCTAATTATTTGTACATCATATAGATATATAAGCAGATAACAAAAATGCAGAATAAGGCGAAAAGAAGACATAAACATGATGAGCACGTATGGCAGACATCTGTGACATGTGAAGTACAAGACGATAAGAATCAGCCCATGAAAAAGAATTAACACAACTAAGATACGTCGTCGGCAACCATTTGGCATAAACATTGTTTGTCTTTGAACAAAGGGCATGTATGACAAAGGCATAACAAGTAATAGCTTGCTCAAATTACATATAAAATTAAAAGAAAGAACAAGAACTAACAATGCATACAAATTTTGTCATCTTCACCAGACTAACACATACCATCAAAACGTTTGCACATCCTTTCTTAAAGCATCATCGAAAAGTTACATGTCCGTATGAAGTTATTGAACCACTACAAGTAGAAAATGAACACTGTTTTCACAATTTGCCAAGAAATATTTACACGTTGCTAAACAAATCACCCTGAATAATAAACTCGACTGACAAAAATATATATTACCCTTCATCAGATTGCAGGTCATTCAGCAATGTAAACTTATATGTTAATGTGAATCTGGATATCCCCGTCCTGCCTGAATAGATTGAAAGATTCTAGCTGCTGATTCACTTGCAGACCTTCGATTGTGAGGAACAACTTTGATAACATGTGTACGATGATCATTACCTTTCGATGAAATGTTCCCTTCCGACATCTTCTGAAGTAGGAGGCATCGGAAAGGGAGGAAGTGGGCTGCTCTCTTGCAACGCTCCACCTGCATTTTTGTGTCCTCTATCGGATGGACTACTAGCTGTACTGAATTGCCCTTCGCTATCTTTTGAAGTTGGAAACTTACCCTCGTTCTTCTGGTTTGATATATTACAAGAATTCTTGGAATGCATGTTGTATTCAACTTCTGCACTGTATTGTTCACCTTGCCCATGGGCAGCTCGAGGTGCCTGTTCAACAGTTGAGCCAGGGATCATAGGGTTCATGACCGGGTATCCATATGGTGGAGGGAAGTAGCTGGGCGTAGGAGGAAACAAGCCTAACCCTGATTGCTGGTGAGGAACTTGACTCCTATATTGAGTACCCATGAAATCTCCAGCAACTGGAGGTAGACCCACAGGACCACAGCCACCGTAAATAGGAGCCATGAAGGCTCCCGGTGGAGGGTAGGGGCCTGCATATGGCTTGTAAACAAGCCCTTCTGAGGGAGACATTACTGGAACAAGCCACTGATTACCAGGAGGAAAGCACCAAGAACCAACTTTATTGTCGGGTACCACAGGCGGCTGTGGATTCAGAGAATGAAGACCTTGATCTGCACTTTGACTGGCAACTCCTGTGTTTGTAACCCCATTATCCAATCGGCCACAGGTTTTTTCTGCTGCATTACTGTTTGGACGACTGGTCGTTTCACTTGGCTTGGGAATGTCATCCTTATGTTTAACAGGTGTAGGCTGAGCTTTAAGAAGCCTCTCAGAAGGCAACGGTGTTGCACAAGAAGACTTAGGAGGTCTCCTAATATGTGACTGATCGTCGTACAACAGCTGTGGCGCACCAGCAATCAATCTTTGGACCTGCAGGAATATATCAAATTAAAAACCTCCAAGTCCAACAATAAAATTAAAAATTACATTCCTTCATATTTTCAAATCGTTGTACAATAAATTTCTTGCCTTTATCAATCTATGTAATTCAAATACTTGCACAGCAAAAACCCTCTGTTGACTGCAGTGAAGAAAAAAACATGGATGAGACGATAATTATTACAGCTAGCCATCATATTCAAAAAGAAGGGCTATTCAAAGTAACAATCATATATGCAAAACATTGAGAATTTTTTTAGCGAACAACAGACAATTTATAACAACAAAAATGGAAGAAAAGAGCTTATTGAACCAGATAAAAACACATATAACAAAACTCTAACAAGTTGCACCTCAAGACAAGTAAGAATATTTTGATTCCTCAGTTCTAGAATTTGCACCAAAAAATTTTAAGTGATCCACCACTCACATATCTTCAGTCCTAGATACAAAATAATTTTCCCAGTGCAAATCCCAAATGGAAAGAGGAAAAGCAAGAAATATTGCTTGGCGACGAGCACTAAATACGAATACAGTCACTCATATTCACGGAAATAGCTTTGGGCTCCACCCAAAGCTCCAGAAGTTTTTCCTACTTTTAATTCTTTCATTTATTTTTTTCATATACATAAAAGTAAGAGACTCTTCTCCTTGAAGTGCAGACAAACATGACCACACAGTCCCATCTCATACACGCATATTAAGGCCCAACAATATGTAAACATATAGCCTAAGCTTAGACAATCAGCCATCAACATCACAAAATAAGGAGGTTAGAAGATCAAATACTAACTCGACAATTGCTTTTCTAGCTTTCCAGAAGTGCTTTTGCCCTATCATCCCTACAACATCATCTGGGGATATGTCCAATCCGGACATAGAGTCTACCATTGAAGTCTCTGAGACTTCATTCATCTCTCCCTCTCCAGTTTGCAGAAACATCTGTCTTCCATTTCCAGTTGCTTCACAACATTTCTCTCCAATATTTGGGCTTTGATACCCAACATGATTCCTTTCATGTTGTAGCTCCCTAGAATTACCAGGAACAGCTGCATTTCCACTTTTGGTGATTAATGACTGGTCAGAAACCACTGTACCAAAGTGGGTAGCTCTTTCGATTTCCGGCCTACGGTTGATCATACCTGAGTCAACAAAGGTCGGTACCTCAAAATCATCTCCATCTGTATTGATATCCCCACGGAAGCTTTTTGAAGTGAGCACATCATCAGGATGAGATGCATTACGCGTGGTAACTGGCGACGACTTTTCAATAATGCTTGATTGCTTACCATTGATGTTCCCCGCAGTTTTAGTTTGTAAGTCCATCTTTGGGTTGTTAACATTGCCTTTCCCAGAAGTGTATGACTCGAACCTCTCATTAGAATGACCAGGTGGTACTGCAGGAACATAAAAAGGAGAAAAGACGGCCCTCTCCTGACCAACATCCTGCACCCACAACGGCTTGCCATCAAACAATATTTCAAGAAACGGCTTAAAATAGGTAATTGGTGGAATCATGAAACAGAGAAGCATGGAAACCTTACTCGCATAGCACTACGTGAAACATGCTATACACCATACTAGATAGCTGTTATGGAGTCAGTTATATAAAAATGAATAAACCATTAGATAATCACGACCTATTAGAAAAGAAGACTGCACAAACAAACACAGCTGCCAAAAATTGGCTGACCTCCCCAAAATAACATAGATACAACATAACAAATGTGGGCATCCAGTGATAAAGAAAAATAGTAAAAAAATAAAGATTTGAACTCAATAATCAATTTAAAGTTCACAAAATGAAGTCTAATTTGACAACTTCACCAAACCATCCCATGGACCATACATCAAAATTCAAAATGTAATGGTTCTATCTTCACAAAAACTACCACAAATATCACATAAACACATCAAAATTCAGAAACTGGTATCAAAACGTAAAACTAACCTGACTTGACGATGTAAAAGGCACCAATGCACTGTCTTGACGCGCCCGGGCCCCCTGAGGAACCTGAATTGAACCTCTGCGACGGGATACTGAACTGCTCATACAACGCCATCTTGTTCCTGGGTGGAGCTCTCGGCCCACCTTTCTCAGTGTCATTCACGTGAAGCCGGGGAAACATCGGCCCCATAGCCTTCTCCTCGCCTTTTCCATCACCCTTCATTTCCTCGAGAACTGAAACTCCTCCACCTCACTACCAGCACAGCTTTTTCATCAAAAACCACACACCTCCACCTCCCTCCCACTCAAATAAAAAACCAAGAATTCATCACCTAAATCCCCCAAAGATCACACCTTTGCACTGCCCAATCCTCCAAATATCAAATTACCAGCAATTTCAACCTAATCACACAAACCCAGCAGCAAAAACCCAATCAAAACCACATATTTCATCAGAAAAACAGCAAATTGATACAAAAAAAAATAAAAAATAAAAAAATTCCAATAACCTACAAACCCATGAAAAAGAAGCCAAAATGATCAAAGCTGACCTTGCGAAGTTGAATCTTGTAGACCACCACGAGAGGCGTAGAGAAGAAGGAGACAGAAAAGGGAAAGCAAGGCAAGCGAGGAAGGGGACAAATGTCTCTGACAAGGAACAGGAGAACACAGAAAATGGCGGAGGGACAGAGAGAAAGAGGGGGCTTTCGGCAGGGAAGGTGGAGATTGTCAAATGAGCAGATCCTCATCCCTTTCCCTGGATGAAAAAAAGGTCACATTTTTTCTTAAATAATACACACGTGTAAAAAAATGAAATTACTGTTAAAAAAATGTACATACAAGGATAATTAGGAGGTGCAGTGTATTATTAAAGTGTTATAAACTATGTCAAAATTTTATTTTATTTTGTTAAAGTCTATTTAGTTTGATAGATTACGAGAGAAAAAAATAAAAAAGTATAAGAAGAAAATAAATATCATTTCTTCCTTGTATATTTGAATTGAAAAAAAAAATTTCATTACTATTTTTTTATCGTATTTCCTTACAAATTTATGGAGAAATTATTTATGAAAGGATTTTCTACTAAAGCCCACCTTTTGGAAATATATTTTATGTCTCAATCTATTTTTTAATCCAAGCATAATTGATGCGAGACTTAATTATGTAATCATTCACAATTTGTTTCATTTTAAATTATATAAAAAGAAAACTTAAATAAATAAAATTCGTGTTTGTATACTTCGATTTTGCATAAAGTTTAATGAACCATGAACTTAAAAGATAAATGAGTTTAAATATGATTAAATTTAACATGACTGAGACTCGTCTCGGACATTAGTACCCTATTAATACTTTTGTTTTAAGGTACCCTATGATCTAATAATTATCATTGAAATTTCTAAATGCAGTATAATTATTAATTGTTAACATCATTAATAATGGGACTGGCCAGATTTCGTCACGGATGCCTAGATTTACGTCACACGACGCACACCCTTGCCGTCTAGTTGGCGGCCAGTGGAGCTAGTTGTCTAACTGCTACTAAATCTGGTTGAGATTGAAGAGAAATCGACGGAGATAACTAAATCTGAGACCAGGTTGAAGGCAGCGATGGAAATTTATGGTTAGAAGGAAGTTTTGATCACCATCACCGGCCAAACAATGCCCGTTCGATCTCTTCGTTGACTAATAGCTAGCCAGTGTAACGTCCCGGCGACTGTTCTTTGGGCGTGCAATTTATAAGCACACAAAAAATAAGAAAAGATCAACCTTCAAATGAAATCGATATGTTGTCCAAGGAAAAGCCACATTCTAAATTGAGGTCAAACGGTTTTTGTTTCAAGGTAGAAAAGTTAGATGAAAACAGCCAAATTTATTACACATTGTAATTGTAATAATAACTCAAAATTAGGAGGCAATAAGAAGTGGTGGGGCATTTGAGGAATCCGTCAAAGACAAGTATAAAAAGGATATCCACTAAGCTGGCAAAAGGGAACCAAACAATCCACTCCACAAAGCATCCCTTTTCCTTTGTTGTATGCTATGTCATTCCCGTCTAATGGCTCAAAGTGGATTTTTATTGTTCTGCATGAACATAAAAAAGGACCCTTTAAGATTTGCCAGCTTGCATTATTATAAAATCTCAAAAGAACTTGTTTTTTTAATAATAAGTTGCTATCTAACACCAACCAGTTTTCATACGGATTTGGGATTGGTCATATGTCATATTATTAGCATTAGAATTTGTTAAAGAGATATAATTAGATCCATGTTGATCTCTGAACTTGGCCGGATATTGCCCGGCCTCGATTGGACCTAACCTTCGTCATCGTATCTACCTCAATCACATAGCACTAGTAATATATATGCATGTGAAGTACATGAAACGGGGCAAAAGTGAAGTACATGAAAGCCATATATATATATTATGACTGGTTGATCGTCTGTATATGTGATCCTCAGCAATTTCAATCACAACCACTTGTCTAGAGTACTAATGGCGACGTAGAATAGCGGGAATTTTAAACAACTACTAACTACTAGTAATAATAATCAACAATAGGAAACACACAACACCAAGTATCAAATTTTCGCTGTTGGTTTTTATCACATACAAATAGAAATCCTAATTAATTTGTATCAAAAAATCTAAGTCAAACCACGTTTGAATTTTATAGCCATAGTTGGACTTTATATTTGAAGAGTATTAATAATTATAAAAAACATCTAATTCAAGTAAGAATAATAATATGTAACATATTTAATTTAACTAGGAATATACTCTAATAGGTTTAATAAGATTTTTAATCATTTACGCGAGATTAGATTGATATATATATATGGGATTGGATACCTCGAGGGCGACCGCAAGAATAGTTTTCTTCGGTTGCTGCCAGATCTATTTTTCAAAAAAAAACTTTCCAACTGCCCGTCGCCACCGCCACCCTCACCACCCTCAGCTGCGGTGCCGCGACGTTTCGCCGCACCCACGTCCACCACGTCGCCGCTGTCGCCGCACCCGTCCGCGTTGCCGCACCCACGCCCTAGCCCGCGTTGCCGCCCTGGTTGCCTATCTGCGCCACCACGCTCGCTTGCGACCTCACCCGCCAGCTCCGTCGTGCCGTCCTTGCTCCTCAGCCGAGTCGCCATGCCGCCGCCGAGTCTTTGCCCCCTCCCGACCCCGCCTATGTCACTGCGCCCGCTCGCGACCCTACAGGGGCGTGGGCGCGGCGACATGGACAGGGGCACACCAAAGGGTGCTGCAGAGGTCAATGGCAACGCGGCAGGGGCGTGGGCGCGACGACGTTGACGGGTAAGGTGAGGCGGCGGTGCAATGGACATGGGCGCGGCGCCGTGGCCGAGGGTGGTGAGGGTGACTGCAGGGGCGCAATAGGCAATTGGAGGGTGGAGGGTTGGGATTAGGTTTTTTTTGAAAAATAGATATAGGTCGTCAAATTATATCTGATGGCCCAGATGAGGGCAACCGCAGAAAACTATTTCTGCAGAGTAGCCAATCCCTATATATATATATATATATATAATTTCATCAAATAAAAGTTCTTAGGAAGAATTATGTCTAATCTTTACTGTTTATTTTTATAATGTTTTAAATACATGTTTCCGACACTGTTTCGATATCAGGCAAAAAATGATGCAAAAAGAAGAAGGAATCTTTGGCAATAAATCTCAAATAGAATTATAGAAGCCAAGATGTTCGGATCCGTGTCAATTGGGCTAAGGAGAAAACATCAATTAGCCTTTCAATGGGCCGAATATTAATGGGCCGAAATAACAGTCCCCGGCCCAAGGGGCCCAAATAAAACCTACGGCCGGAAAAAATAACCAAAATAACGCTATAAGAATAATTAATTACTTAAATGCCATCCCACCTTCCTAATACATAAATCCTTTCTAATGTCATATTCGTAATAAACTTGAAATCTTTGGCTCCTAACGTCTTTTTGTATTAGAAAAATAATTACTCCGAAAAAATTATAAATATCGTCTCCGCTACCCTTCTCCCCCTGGTAAGAACACATTGGTTCAACGTCGGCGAAGCTCCGCAAAGCCTAGCCTTTTCTGCGTTTTTGATCGCAATTCCTACGAAATTCTCATACTTCTGTTGATCAGGTGAGATCTGCTGCCGAATGCGGTGCGAAAGTTGGTTTTTTTGCTTGTTTTGGCGGAGGATTAGTGTTATTTTCTTGTGGTTTGAGGGATTGGTTGGTTTGATGAGGTTGGATTGGGTTGTGTTCGGTTCTTCTGTTAGATCTTTGTTGATGGTGCTCTTGCTGGTGGGTTTGTGTGGTTTGTTTGGATTTGGTGTTGTTTTGTGTGGTTGATTTGGGGGCTTGATTGGTTTTGGGGGGATTTGATGTTTGTGTGATGGATCGATTGCTTGGTGTGGTTTTCTTGTGATTGGGAACTTTGTGGATATTTGATTAAGCAAAGGAAGATTTGTCCTTGGCGGGATGTGTTTTGAGTGTTTGATTTGGGGATTTGGTTGATTTCAGATTTGATATGTGTTGATAGATTGACTGGTTGTTGTAGCTTTTTTTATTATTGTTTTTGATATTTGAACATTGTGATTTGTGGATATCTGATTTGGTATGTGTGGATTGATTGATTGATTGGAATAGATCAAGGAAGCTTTTTGCTTGGTTAGGGTGTTGTAATCAATGTTTGTCTTGTGGTGGGTGCGGTTTGTGTATGACATACGGTGAAGGATTGTCTAGATGTGTCCGATGATGTTGTTGAAGCCTTGAAGGTATTATTCGTGTTTATTTGTGCCGAGGGCTTATGCATGCTGGTGGGTTTAATTGGCAGGTTTTTTAGTTAATCTATAGGCGTTGTCTTTAAGTTCTCCTGCAAAACTACCTGCCGATGCGAATGAGGATTTGCATTAGTAATTATAATGTTCCCTCCATTCAAAAGTTCTTGAGGGGCTTTTAATTCATGTGATGCTTGGTTTATCCCAGATATCAAAGTATTTTGATTGATGGCACTGTGTATTGGGAATCTTTATTGCCTTTACAACTTAGGTGGTTATCTTGCGTCCATGCGTTGGCTTGTTCTTCTGCATCTTCTGTTTCTCTTCGCCTATTCCTGCATTTGATTACATGATTGTGAGTAGTTATTTTTTCACCATGGACTATGGTAGGTTGTGGGGGGAAATTGATGCTATGTGTGCTTGAAAAAGTGTTCCAATTTTTTTAAAAAATTTTTGCTTTCCTGAAAGTGCTTGAAGACGTGCTACAATCTGCCATGTATAATTTCTGCAACAATTTGGTCATATACATGTATTTGAATGATAAAATTGTGGCTATTGTTTGTGAAAGTTGTTAACCAATTTGTGCTGTTGGGAATACTCTTGTATTAGCGATCTTTCTGTTTATAACATAACATTTTTCTTTTCATGGTCTGGCTGTAGCATGGCGGGAGTTGGCGCTGATAGGTCCCAGTTTGATGATCGTCAGTATGATGAGAAGATGAATGAATTGTATGCTCATATTGCTTTTCGCAGTTTCATCCCTATTTCTGATGTAGGATTTTTTCACGATGATGATAGATGATATACATTGGTTTTTGTTGCTTTGGATTGAGCAGGCTTTCAACCGATGGAGATGGGTTCTTTAAGGAATACAATGAGGTTTTTGATACCTTTGATTCGATGGGCTTGAATGAGAACCTCTTGAGAGGCATCTATGCTTATGGTAATATTTGGTTATGCTTCCACTGTTTCTCCCTTGTTTTCTTGGTCAGATTCTAATATTATACATAAGGCTATTTCATTGATAATTTTGTCATTTTATCTTTTTAAAATGTAGGATTTGAAAAGCCTTCTGCTATCCAGCAGAGGGGAATTGTGCCTTTCTGCCAAGGCCTTGACGTAATTCAGCAAGCACAATCTGGTACAGGGAAAACTGCTACCTTCTGCTCAGGGGTTCTACAGCAGCTGGACTATAATTTAACTGACTGCCAAGCGCTTGTGTTAGCCCCTACTAGAGAACTGGCTCAACAAATTGAGAAGGTTATGCGAGCTCTTGGTGATTACTTGGGTGTTAAAGTTCATGCCTGTGTTGGTGGAACCAGTGTCCGGGAGGACCAAAGAATCCTTTCTAGTGGGGTTCATGTTGTTGTTGGCACCCCAGGTCGTGTATTTGACATGCTGAGAAGACAGTCACTTCGCCCTGATCACATTAAGATGTTTGTTTTAGATGAGGCAGACGAAATGCTTTCCAGAGGATTTAAAGATCAGGTCAGTTCTTCTCTATCTCCTGTGGGTATATGTATGTCTAATCAAGTCGTAAAATTTGGACTCACCTTTTCGAATAATCTTGCAAAGACTCTCAAGTGAAATTATGGTCTATGCATTGATGACCAATTTAAAATTGTTTATAAAGTCACTAGTAAACTATCTCAAAGTGGGGCAATTTGACTGATTTGAAATATTTCTGTTATTTTTCTACCTCCCTTCCCTCTAGATTGTGCATCTTATTTTTTTGTTGGGTCTGGTTTTCAGATATACGACATATTCCAGCTCCTCCCACCCAAGATTCAAGTGGGAGTCTTCTCTGCAACAATGCCTCCAGAAGCACTTGAAATCACGAGAAAATTCATGAATAAGCCTGTGCGGATTCTTGTTAAGAGAGATGAACTGACTCTTGAGGGTATCAAACAGTTCTATGTCAACGTTGAGAGGGAAGAGTGGAAGCTTGATACCTTGTGTGATCTTTATGAGACTTTGGCCATCACACAAAGTGTCATCTTTGTGAACACACGGCGAAAGGTTGACTGGTTGACCGATAAAATGAGAAGTCGAGATCATACTGTCTCAGCTACACATGGTGACATGGATCAGAACACTCGAGATATCATTATGCGGGAATTCAGATCTGGTTCTTCCCGTGTGCTCATTACCACTGACCTACTTGCCCGTGGTATTGATGTGCAGCAGGTTTCTCTGGTCATCAACTATGATCTGCCAACCCAACCAGAGAACTATCTCCATCGTATTGGTCGTAGTGGTAGATTTGGAAGAAAAGGTGTTGCTATCAACTTTTTGTCGAGGGATGATGAGAGAATGCTGTCTGATATTCAGAGGTTCTACAACGTTGTAATTGAGGAGCTTCCTTCCAACGTTGCAGATCTGATTTGAGGAGGTGTTCTGATCATCTGATCCTTGTGTTGCTGGTATTGGCGTAATTTATCTGGTACCCTGAGGTTGAGCAATTTTAGATTTTGAAATCGATAAGATGGTGAGAAAAACTGTTACTATATCGGACGACTTTTGTTAGAACAATTTATCTCGTTTTTGTTTTGTTTTTTAATGATTTGAAAGTGTGTAAAAATTTTGTAGTGGCAGAGGATATGGTGTTTTTTATGCTCTTTGGTCGGTTTTTTCTTGGCTAGTGAGATGCTGATCTCGTCTCTTCGTAGAATTTATAGATAGGTTATTCGTCTTGCTAAGTTTTGTATCACCGGTAAAATTCTTTCCAATTTTGATCAATGCTGTTCGTAGATATTTTATGATCAATGGCCAGGGGTGGTTGAATCTATGCTGGCATTTTGAACGGTGTACGGTTCTTAGTTTAAGGCCTTTTGATTTGAGGATTCATGAAAATTTTATTTCTAATCTATCGTGCATTTGCATTCTATGACAAGGGAGAAAGGTTTATGTTTACACCCGATGATGATGATCCGATGCTGTTGTAAAATTTTCCCAAGCCTTGAAGTTTTTGCGACAGTAGGAAGATAACAAATTGAAAAATCAGGAGAGTGTGAACCGCTTAGGCATGGTATGTTTAACGACGCATATTTCCTGTAGCATCTGCTCCAAATAGCTCTTGGGTCTGCTTACATTTGCTCGTAAGAGAATAAACTTTCGAAATGCCTAATCGTTACAACTATTGGTGATTCGGACATCCATTGATTTTGCATCTGGGTACTAAAATGCTAATTGCAAGGCACAAGAACCGAATAAACATAAACAAAGACAGAAAGCTAAATTTTTAATATTAATCTGTTACCCAAAGAGACGAGCAGTGACAAGGTTCCTTCTTTCCGTGGATGTTGCTATCCATCTGCCAGGCACAAAGGGTTATCGCCTTGCTGAACATGTGCTAAATCTTTCTATTTCTTCTACGGAGGGCAGCCACTTGAATACACGACTTTTTATTTAAAACCGAGAGCTCTCTCTAGACGAGTATTTAACCGTCAAATTTTTTTTATCAAGAAGAAGAAGATGATAGGGAGGCTTCTGATATAGCAGTCCCCTTTATGCAACTGACACATTCCCACGAGATTTATCAAGACATGAAGATGAGAGATTAGAAAATTAACGTTTCAAGAGCAGAAAAAAGTATCGAACATCAATAACCGAGAAGACGTGTAGAGATGCTGAAATGGAGTGACTTATACCGGTTGATGAAGCTAAAAAATTTGGCCAAAACTCCACCAAAATCATCATTAAACAAAGCTTTGTTATGGACCAATCAAAGCCATCAAATGCTCAGGTGCGATTTATTCGCATGCAGAATCTCGTTCCTTAGAAGCTCAGCAAAGTTGGGTTATAAAAGTATTCTTCCACAACTTCTGCCTTTTTGGCATCCACAGTGAAGAAGCTTTTTAATTGCTAAGCTGACATCCCCAAATCCAGCATAGTCAATCAAGTATAACAACCCATCTTATTTTAAGGATATCCTCATCAACTAAATAATAATATAAATGCCCATCCATAAAAAAAACTACATACATGCAGGTATAAAGAATTAGAGCCAGCATTGAAAGGTTTTGGTAACTGATTTCTAACTGAGTATTTTTTTGATATCTTAACTGAATATATTTTACCTAAGCCTTATTCAATATTCTATTTGTTAATTATAAGGATAGAAGAATCCAATAGTCGATCCCAATTGTTCCACATTGACCCCTTTATCACGTTGCAAGAAACTGTTGTATATTATCATCTACCATTTGGTTTCCAACTATAAAAAAATGGAGACATTCCACAACAAAACAAGAGGAGAGACAAGTTAGCAATGCTCTTTGCCTAACCTGTTCTCATGTATATCATGAGCTCTAATATACTCCAATGTTGTGAGCTCTTTTTCCGTGTAAATAAGGTTTTACAAAGTAACACAAACATTGCTCTTCTATTTGAACTTTTCTTGTATTAAAATGAAAACGAATTTCATGCGTTGGAAAGGCATTGACAGAGATATGTTTCCTTCGATGTGGAAACGAATGTTGACAATCATTTAATGGTCAAATTATGAACTCGCTGGTGGACGCCAATATTGAATGCATCTTATTAAGGAGGTATTCAATGTTAGGCATCCAATTTCAAACAGTTATTTGACATAGATGGCCAAAGTGATCACCAAGTCAATTACTTCTTTAGAGACCAATTTCAAGTGTCCAACTTTCCCTTGCCGTATGATATAATAATACAATGATCTTACCTCCTTGGATGTCAATGCTCAATGTTCTATAACTGCATCTCTTCATGCCCCGTTTAGCAACAAAAAAGAGCTGTTCTTGGTCTAGTTTGTTATCTAGCATTGTCAAGTAAAAGGCAATGAATAATAATACTATTAGATATAAGTTAGGGGCGAAATCGATGAAACCCACTAATTTTTATTATTTTATTTTATTTTATACATATGCATATAATTTTTTTTTAAAATATAAAATTACAAATGTATAAAATCAAAATTTTCCCTGAGTTTGTATTTTATTTATGCAGAATTTAATTTGATTTAAATTTGAAACTCATTACTACTAAAATGGAAAAAAAAATACATGGAGTAAAAAAACAAAAAACTTGGTTGCCAGCAGACATAAAAATAATATAAAAAAATACAAAGGTCAAAAAAAGGTTCCACCTTTGCAACTCAACTTCCTTCTTCTTCCACATCTTCTCCTCCACATCGCCGCCATGGACTACCGATCCAGGTCTTACGGCGAGGGGAGGTCGCAGGTGGTGGTGTACGGTACCAACGTCCCGCCGGCTGCCGGCATGCACGATCTGAGGTGCTACAGCGCCTCCTACGCCTCATCCCAGATGCCGCCCAAGGAGGTGAAGTTCAAGCCGGGCAAGCCCGGTGGCGGGTCTTCGTCCAAGAAAGGTTGGAGCTTTAGCGACCCTGAGCTGCAGCGGAAGAAGAGGGTAGCCGGCTACAAGGTGTACGCCGTGGAGGGGAAAATGAAGGGCTCTTTGAGGAAGAGCTTCAAATGGCTCAAGGATAGATACACCCAGGTTGTTTATGGCCACTGGTAAAAAAAAAAAAATCATTATTTTCATCATCATCATCATATATGTTATTATATTTCAAACTGGAGAAGAGTTACTTCACCCAAAAATTAAAAAAAGATCAATGCTTTGTGCTAGATTGATTTTGATGGAGCTGGTTCTGTGTTTATCCGATGATGATCATGTTCCTGGCTTGTAAATTTTTATTATTGTTGTATCTTGTTATGTGTGTTTCTATGGTTCTGTTTCAGTGTTTGGAAGATAAATATAGCTCAAATTTGGAGCTTTTGGCAATAGAAATCCCTAAAAAAAAATTTTCTGTGTTGTTCAATTGTTCTAATAATGTGAGAATCGGAAATACTCTCTCTCTCTCTCTCTCTCATTTAAGTATTAACCTATAAATTAATCCCTTTCCTCTCAAAGCTGGCTGCTTTGTTTCGGTGTAATCTAAAGCAATTTGACAAGGATTTGATCAAGCATTTGGTACAGTCTGTTTCTGGTTGATCGTAGAACTAGAGTAGTAGTACCAGTGATTAATAGTTGGTTCTTGGGAAGTATTATTAGTCTTTGTTTGTTTGAAGGTCTCCTGCAGACTATAAAACTAGCTGGTGTCAATAGCTTCTTCTTGGCAGAAACTAAGTAGGACACCGACTAGTTCTGTTCATTCCTCCCAGAAACTAAGTAGGACACTGACAAGTTCATTCTTTCTTGCTGCTCCATTTTTTATGTATATCAGTTTGTATTAAGATGTTGAACGTTCGGAATGTTATCAATATGTTAAGATCTGAATTTAAGCTCCCTGGGTTAAAACCATGGACAATTTAATCATCGCCTTTTGGAAATTTTTGTTTTGAGCGAAATTTTCTCAGCAGACTGGTGGTAATTTAGTAGTCCATGTTTCACTTCAATATTCAGCTAATTAATCGCATGTGCCGTCGGTCCCATGCCAATAATATCACCGGTAAACGATGAACTTGCTTTCTTACGAAGACACACATTATGGGGTACCCTCGTCCTCTCTTGAGGACCAGAATGGGCAGATAAAAAGGCTATGTCTGCTTCGTCGGTTGCCTGCCACATTCTAGGCAAGGATTGCGACGAGACCTTGGCCACGCATGGAGCGGCAAACCAGACGACATGCTCCTCATAATGGCTCGTGTCGTCGTCCACAATAAGCTCCATGCAAAAAGCTGCTTATGGTAACAGAAATTGAGAGCTCAAGTGCAAGTATCATTACTGTTGAAAGGAGTTATTATGACAGTGTGGAAACCAGAGCATGTATTATTGGCATATCTAAATGAAAGCATAGTTGTTAGAAGGCATTACTTGTATAAGTTGAAGAAAATGGTGCGTGCATAACTTGCGGAAAACTTTGAACAGTTTGCTGGCAAGTCACTTGAGCCTGTCAAATTTGCTGGGGAGTTCCAATGTATTTGATGGTCTGTCTTTTGCGAGTCCATCGTTGATGGTTATTCCTCATCAATGTTACCTACGTCGTCGGATACCATCGTCACTCACACGTCGAGTCTAGAAGTGGGCAATGTTGTGTATCATTAGAAAAGAGCATTGGTGCCATCTCTGCTCCATCAACTGGCCGGCCCAAGGTCGAGCAAGTCGTCCATATGTTCGTTGATGGCGGCAGCAGCCGAGTTGTTCGCATTAGATTTTGGACGGTCATTTGAATAGCCACCAAAAAATAAGATGGTTGCATCGAATGTTTCAACGTGGATGACAACTTCCAAGTTCCAAGAATAGTGAGCGAAAACTGGTGTCATATTCAGGCGCGATTCCGTCGAATCTTAGCACATTCAAGGGATTCCTGAGTGCATTCGTCCATCTTCAAAATGAAGTTAAAGCTTGGCCCTCGGAGCTCATCATCTAATTCCACAAGTTACAGTACCAAGTTGATTTACCGCACTCTTTTGTGCCATTGGGCTGCTCCGCAATGCAGCCTCAATCCTTGTACTTGAATGTCGCAAGTTTTCTGATTAAAAAACCTTTGTTACGTGTAGACTTTCTTTTATGCGGGACTTTTAGGAGAAAAAGAAAAGAAATGAGCAGTAGTTATGTGGCGCACACCACCCTTGTGCTCATTAACAGGAGCTAAACATCCGTTTTCAAGAAATATATGCACACACAGAATTCAGCTTTATGAACTCAAAATTGCTGATTGTCAATGCGCATCAGCTAGCAAGAAATGGTTTTATGGGATGTTAATTTTTGAACAAGGAATTTGACAGCTCCCTACAATATCCTAACGCTATCCATGCATGATTGCCGGGCCGGCCACTTCCACTTCACCCTTGTAATTTGATGAGGGGAAGGAAGCTGCTGGAAAAAAACACTGTAATTCACGCATCATTTCTGTCGGGGCCTTCAGAGTTGATTCTGCGCTTTCTGATTCATTAAATCATGGTAATAGAGAAGCACGCACATTGGTTGCCCAAGAATGCAAAAGAACAGCCAAAAGATCATGTTCCCCACCTGCCAAAACAAGGATGGCATCGATACTCAGACATGTTAATCCATTGGTATTCTATACTTTTCACAAGGAACAAGACCTACCATTGAATTCTTAAATCTATTCTGCAGGAAATTAGTCAAGACAACCAATGGAACCTGTAGCAGTAAGTGACATCATGAATTCACAAAATCCAACACAATATTGCAGAAAATAGATGTATGCAATAAGCAATACTCTGGAATCAGGAGTAGCACAAATAATGTATATTATCTGTATGACTAGAAAATAACTTACTTGGAACATTATGCCAATGAAGGCCCACATTTTGATATTTCTGCAGGGTATGCCTATGCAAACCTGCAGATTAAACATCGACCAGCCATTAACCACATGATATTCATTTACCAGTGCATCATGGCAATATTTTACCACAATAAAAAAGATTCAACCAGCTGTTCAGCTGCCTAACTCTTCAAGGAACACTCCATAAAAAAGAAGAAACTGAAGCACGAAAAATATCTCACAAGCAGAGTGAGCACTGAAAAAAAAAGAACCCTAGCAAAAAAAAGAGAAAGGAATAAGAAGAGAACATGCATTATGCATCATCATGTCAGGAATGACTCGGTTTTATGAATTATCAACATGTCATCTCATTTCAACTATTTGGAAATCATAATACTATTTCCAGTCCTAAGCAGACATTCTGTAAAGAGTTAATATCCTCATTATGTCACAACCGCCGGTACTTGTCTATATCGGAAGGTAATAAGGTTTGGATTAGTAATTTATTGACGATGAAGAGAGTGCACAATATATATTGTACCTCATGAAATACAGCAGAGACAAAGAAGGCAATGACGACAGCAATGTCCTGCAGACCACAAAGGAGCTCAATCACATTAACTCAATAAAGATTTGCCTTTGTAAAACACATTAGTGTTCCTTTCTCCATCATGAAATCTGCTTTTGGAAAGTCTCACTACATCTCGAAAAAAGATAACACACATATTTGTTTCTTAGGAACTCATTCTAAATGCAATATTAACCACCCATGATAGAGAAATATAACTAGAAAATGGCTCTGAAAGGCAGAAGCAGCACTCCCCCTTCAAGAGAAGAAAAGCGGCAATTCTACAGACAAGATATCAATAAAGAACTAGAAAAGAACTAGAAATAAACTTGAAGCAGTCCCAATGTTTTAGAATATGATTCTTCCTACAACCCTTTTTCTATAATGTCCTGTCAAAGAGCCTAAAATGCTTACCTTTGGCAGCCCATTCCTCAAGCAAGGGAAATATACGTGACGGACCATCCACTTGTGAACAGGCTGGAAAAAATATGGCACCATAAAATTAAGAATCCATTTTCAACAACTTATGCAAAATTCCCAATTGCAATAAAATATAACTGGAGTTACATCAAGCAAACAAAACAAACTTCAAATTGGCAAGTACGTTACAACATTTAGAATCATTATTTTCATGCTCCTAAATTTCTAGTATTTCTGATATAATTTAACTTGGAAGCCCATACAACTTCCTTGTATGAGCCAAGCGAAAAAATGGAAAATTAAAACAATAATCATCATTTTTACATTTGTAAATGACTAATATACACAGGAAAAGATTGATTTCCTAAATAGATGATTTTTCTGAATATAACATCAATTTTCAAGCTTTCCCTATGAATAAGATAGGCTATTCTCACATCTACTATTAGTTTTTCCCAAAATGTCATGAAAAAAATTGCCAACAAGCCAATAACATTATTATGCACTTGGTGATAGATTCTAATAGGTTTGTTAGAAGTAAATATTTAATGGTTTCTTTTCCTTCATGCTTTAGCTTTTGGGATAAATAGTTAGACCATCTAAAATTTATACGGTATTAGAGCCAAAGGTTTGAGATTCGAATCCCGTTGGTGATATATACCCGGAGAAATATTAATTTGCCCCATGTTGTCTCCAATAGACTATTTGCCCCATGTTTGTCCACATGCTAAACTTTAAAAAGTTTGATTGCACGTGAGGGAGAGTGTTGAAATAAATATTTATTGGTTCTCTTTCCTAACAGCTTGAGCTTTTGGAACAAGTGGTTAGACCATTTAACTTTACAAGGTTAAAAATCAAAATGATGTTTATAAAACAAATTATTTTACTTATAATTTCAGCACATATTCATCATTTATTCACTTTAGTAGTCAAGACCGTAATTATATGCATCGTATTACATGCTATTAAAAAACATACTGAAAAATTTGTTCAAGCGTTTCTCTCATGCTGCCACAAAATAAAAATTTTAAAGTTTGAGTATTGCAACAAACTCAATCATTAGTATAAACTTTAGATGGTCCAATCAATAGCTCCAGTTGTTAAGAAAAGAAACCACTAAATATTTACTTTAATATTCTTTCTTACATGCAAACAAATTTTTAAAAAGCTTAGACACATACAAGCACATGGCAACTAGTCTATTGTACATAGGGCAAATTTATATTTTACAAGCATATATTGAGAAACTTAAACATTAACTTTTCCGAGCATATATTGCAAATTAATATTTTGTCCCAGAAGCTCAAGCTGTTACGAAAGAGAACCACTTAACATTTACTTTAGCGGCTAGTAATGCTCGTATATAGAGAATTAAATCACAACATAATATGTGTTCCAAGAATAATTGGCAGCATTACAATGGGGTACAATGTGGATGGAAAGAAGGAATTTAAGGAATTAGGGAGAAATAATAAAGTTACTAAAATAATATAAAAATAGGAGGATAGAGCACTTTGGAATCCACCAAGACAATAATCTATACTCAATAATTAAAGTGAGTGTTGCTCAAGGTCTATGACAATAATTAATACTCCATAAGGAAAATCAAAGCAAAAATCTAATAAATCCTAATTCAAGTAGAAAACTAGTAAAATCTCAAAATCCTAATAAGAATACTATATAAAGCAACTAATATATTGGATGAAGCAACTTACATATAATCCTAATTCATATAGAACTTGTCCTACATCAAATATTTTTCAGATGTATATTCAACAAGAAGCATGAATATAAGATGATAACAACACTTCATAAAGCAAAAGAAATTGTACTTTCTTACAAAGAGTGATTTCATGACAAAAAACTATGAAATAAATCCCAACTGGTCTTAAACAATGGGCAGAGAAAGAGATATACCATATTCCACAATCTCCAGTACTGTTGAAGTCCCAGTGTAGTGCCAAAATATGCCAAGAACAAATAGTTTTAGAAAATAAAAGTTAAAGTTGAAGTCCCAGTGTATAGCAAAGACTAACAATTTAATCTCAAAACCAAACGTGAGCCACCTCTTCAATTGTTTTCGCATTCCACCAGTCTTTATAAAATTCTCGATCACCAAACTGGAGCAGCTCAGCAAGTATATTCAACCTATTTCATTGTTATAAATATAATTGGTAATTTTTAAAATCATCAAAAGCTTAAGCTTAGTAACTGATTTACATGCTTTAACAAATAAAAGTATATACATACATATAACACATACCAAAGGTGGAAAACAATAAAACATGCATAGCCACACATAAAGGGTTGGAACTGAAAGCTTCAAGACCCTCTCTATAGCATACAAGAAGTTTCCTTTAAGAGGGTGTTGAGAGTTCTGGACAATAGGATTGATATACTGCAAGAATATTTCATAAAAGGGACTTTAGACTTCAATATATAAGTAAAATAATTGAAGATAAGTGTAAAAAAAACTTACTTGCTCTATTATAAACCCCATAAATCCAGTGAAAATCACCAATTTGATTATTTGGCGAGTCACCCAACGCTTCCTTATACATGCTGTACGAGGATAGGTTGGCTGAAAAATGAGACATTAAACCACAAGCAGCATATTTTAGAAACAAGACAATGACATTAAGAAATAAAAATGAAAATAGATAATCATAAGCATAAAATATGATATAGACTAAAATTTTATCTTTTGTATCTCGACAGCAACTCATAACCTTGACTAGAACAAAACTTCAACCCAAAAAAAAAAGAGAGAGAGAGGTCAGGTCATGAAAATACTTTGTTTCAGCGTCCTCTCAATCAATGACCAGCCAAGATTGCACATCTCGGCAAGAATCATGTACATAAAATATTACACACATACATACACACATACACCTCTATTCACACACAAAGATACAGAAGATCTCATGTCCACATGCATACAAAAGCTAACACATGCACTCTAGTGCACACACAAAAATCACATCACCATCATCAAACAACATTTTTTAAGGGGAAAAAAATCTTCCTAATTGCTGCAGAACTAGAATGTGGACTTTTTCATTAAACTTTAACTAAAAAACTGCAAATATTACTCACCATGGGTTGAAGTATAAACGTTAACTATTCAAAGAAATTATTATAAAAATGTGAAACCAGGGTATGTAAAAAAATAGTGTCACTCTGTTTCTGGGAGGCTAAACCTATCCTTTATGACTGAATCACATTTGAACAAATAAAATCGGTACTATATTGCACAAAGGTAGCTGGAAGCTATCATGTCCTCTTATCAACTCAATGTTATGGCATTTAAAAGGTATTGTGTAGAATTTAGCAAGAAGATATTGCATTCTCAAGTAATACAAGCATAATGACATCTAAAATGATATTTGTTAAGCTGTATACTTCATGAAAACTCGGATCTTATCCTACGCCACAACACTCATTTTAGACGAAAAGCTGTACTCTCCACAGTGAGAATTACCATGTTGTCCTTTATGTCGGTCACACAATGGCAGGTATGGCTAAATAAGGAAGCCAAGTCTTGTAATTAAGAATCTTTTCATGTATGCTACATGTAAAAGTTCAACACTGTATGCAACAATGAGGAGCAAACATAAGCTGAAAAAAAATACAGATATGAACCTGATAGCACAATGTAGGAGCAAAAATGAAGTAGATTAAGCTCCTGAATCCAACATTGCAGGCTTGATCAAGGTCTGACAAACTGACATGAATGCTACCCTGTCAGCAATAATTTGTTCTCAGGCATTGCATGAATAGGTTGAAGCAAACGGTAACTCTCCTGATGGCTTATCAGATTTGTCATTAGGTTTAATACTACAATCATTGGATACAAGTAGAAAGGAGGGACAAAACTATATTAGTGAAAACATAAAGATTTTTGCATCTTGGGAATTTTCCATCAAATTTTGTTTCTATGACCATATCCACGTAGATTTTTGCTGAAAAGATAATATGCATGAGGTCATTGTTTATTGCTTAACACAAAGAAACTCATCAGTAAAGCAATTGAGCATTAAACACTGTGGCCAAATTCCTCCATAGAGCAATTGAATGCCAAACATTGCTACAATGTGTAAAAATGCACAAATTACCAAATTTGACATGAATGTAATCTAGTAGTTATGTTGGATTTTGGATCTCACTTAAGTTTCTTCTCATTCCAAAAAGGAGGCCATAAACTACACTTACCTTTTTATTGGACTTCATAACGGTTCTTATGTCATAATTGGTATGTGCATAAGAGACAAGCTTCAACCAAGCAATACAAGCTACAACCATTAGCGTGAGACCTGATAAAACAGCAGAATCACACCTGTGGGAAAATTATTTATTAGGACCCAACAGATAGATCTTTGAACTGCCAGTATTACCCAATAAAACCGATCATGCAAATGCAACTTTTATCACCTTTTTACAGTTAATTGTAGGCCTTAGAAAACTGGAAAAATCTTTTCATCTACCAGTTTCCATATAGTGGCAACCTGAACAAAGATCCTAATTCTCACTCTATCCAAAAAAATAATTACAGCCACATTCACTTAGTCGCATTTCAATTGCTTTTAGCCATCATCAAGTCTGTTGTATAAGCTCGCCTCCATCAAGTCTATCGAGCAATTACATCCAAAAGTCCATAAGAAAAAGATGATGGTCAATGATTTTGTTCTTTTGCAGTTTGGGAACAACAATTTAAAAGGATAAACATTCAAAACCAAATTTTGGCCAGAACAAACAAACATAAATTCCACTGATTTTGCCTGCAAAATAAAAACACTTATAACATCAGTTAATCTTTAGGGAGATGGACCTGACCTGAGAATCACGAATGCCGGATATAAGATTGCTGTAGTAGTAATCACTACATGCAGTAATACTACAACCTACAACGAAAATGAATAATGTTATGATCAAATATTTTAAGCTCAACATTAGGAAATATTACGTAGACAACCAGTATCTTCAAAGCAATGACAAAAGACACAAGAAGCCTTCACAAAATCCCAATAAACAAACCATTAGGCCAAGTATTTTCTATCAAAAGATTTTACTCATTTAGTCTATTACAAGAACAAAGAATATACACGGGCATGGTTTGCCATATTGGCTGAATGTCTGCCGGATTACAGGTTTGAGAGCTTGCCAATACAAAATCCACCGGCGAAATCAATTTTGGCAATATAGTGGATATCCGGCAAAAATATTGCCAGATATCTCCCACTCACTTCTGCTCACCCACGCCACCATCACCTACTCCTCTATGTAACTACCGTTCTCGTTCATGGTTTGTCCATCGGTCTATCAACCAATGTTTTGGGTTTAACCATCCATATTAGATTAGTTAGTGAACTCATTATTTTATTATACCATGTTCACCCGCTATGTTTGCACCCAATTGAACTTTGAGTGCTACTATAATAATTTGTTAGCCTATTCCTTATTTGTTAGCCTATTAATTTTACTTTGTTTTGATCAATTAATTATTTAAACTTATTAAATGCTGTGCTAGTTAACCTTTAATGTGTTAAGTAGATTTTTTTTTACAAATATCTTGCTTAGTGTATGACTAATAGCTTATTAATATTAATTGACATATATTAACTACATAAGCAGCAATTATGTTAGTTAAATGTACAATTATTGTTATTAACTATGTTCTTAATGTAAATTTATCATATTTGCATGTTTATGCATTTGAAAACTATAGAATGATTACCCCTATCTTACAATAATATATTTATTAGCATCAACAATTTTTCCGGAAATTTATCTCTGATATTTTGGCCAATCTCACAATAATGAAACCATCCAATACATCCGAAATGAAACAAAAATCCAATACGGCAAACCTTGTACAAGAGCCACCGTGATGCATGATGGTTCAGTTTTTTTGCCTGATAAATTAGGTTCATACAAAGTTCACCAAGATAACTACAAAATAATATCCATGCAAAACCTTTTTGCACTACTCCAGAAAGCTTTATTAGATTTTCTCATGCTTCGTCATGATATGTGTAGATTAAGTGAAGTCCTTAAATAAAATCACTTACTAAATCTGGTATGAGCTTGTGCTGTGCCAATTTTTCAACAAGGAAGGCAGCAAGAAATAAGACTTGCAGTGTGAGACTAGAAGATGTAAAAAACAGAGTCAGTTGAGAAATAAATCCAGTACATAATAATCAGTTAATATATATTTACCAGCACATAAATAAAGGCCAATCACTCAGTGTTTTTGAGCTAACCCAAAATCCTGATCCAATCAACAAGCCATACTGCAACAATTGCAAAAATGTCAAAAGTATCTATCCCAAAACAAAACATATGAATGCAAGAAGTGGAAAAAAGTACAAACCTTCATCAAATTTTCTATTATTAGCCTGCTGTTCACAGCAACCAGAACTACAATGCACAAGTTAAAAAGACCAGCATGGCTCTGCAATAAATTTTTTTGCTAGAATTCAATAAAATAACTCAAACAAAGAGTTCAATGCACATCCAAACCAAATATTTTGAAAAATCAAGGGTAACAAATGACAGAATCATTCGCATAACCACTGAATATCGCAATTCTTATTGTACACCACTTGAAAAACTTCCAAGTAGGTATTAACCATCAACCATAGGAGCCTTTTAAGATACCAATAAAATATGCTGACAACAGCATGCATTCAACATAGAGTCATTTACAACATTGAAGAGGGTATCCTTACTTTTTGAATGAACAATCCAAGGACAAAGAATTTGCTATAACCACCATTGGGCGCTACAATGTCATAATCTTGATTGCCAGCAGTAAACACGTAAAAAAGCATAACAATGTTCGCCAAGTATGTCTGGCAGCTGTATGTCGAAAAAAGAAAAAGAAAAAAATTTCCTGACTTTGAGCCGTACTACATTAATGTTGAAGTCAACAATAGCTTAGCAATAAAAAGAAGCAACCTTGACATACCAAACAAACGAAAAATCACCCTAACAAGGATCCAATGTCATGAAAGCAAGACGATTCAATCAAAAAACGTATGCAAAAGATATCATCTTTACATCAACTTCATGTATTGACTACATCAAGAGAAGATGGCGAAAAGAACGAAGACAACCTGCTTGAAGATTGCATCGGAACTAAGCGGACTCTCCTTCACCTTCCGATGCGCCGGCGTCGACGCCCTATAAGCATACCTCAACCCCGCCGCCGCCCCTCCCACCTGGCCGCCACCCTCCCTTCCACCATCACCCTCCCCCGCCGGCGAGTCCACCACCCCACCATCACCCTCCTCGTCGCCGGAGCTCGTAGAGAGAGACGACTTCGTACTCGAATCGAAGTCCTCGTCGGCAGCCGCAGCGTCGGCGGCCGTGGATTCGTCGGCGCCGGGACGACGGCGGCGGAGATCGCCGGAGTCGAAGACTGGGCCTACGATGTCGCCGGAGAAGTTGGTCGTGGCCATCTCCAGCGCCGCCGTCGCCGTGTCGCCGGAGATGTCGGTCGCCGGGTGCATGCACGCGGCCTGCCGATTTGATGACACCAACGAACCGCCTGTCGGTAGTTTCGTGAACATCTAAGGTGAAATTGGGAATATAATTGTGTTTACAAATAATATTATAATAAAAAATATTGAGTTTATATATATACATATAATTATCTAGTTGCAGGTAACTAAGTTTTCAAGTTATACTTATGTTTTAAGTATCTTAAGCTATCCAATTATTTGTCGTTAAACTAAAATATAAAAAATTTAAAAACATACGTAAAAAAAGGGCACTGGTAAAAAAAGTCAAAGCTTTGACTTGGTAAAAAAATGAAAACTTTACAAATCACATACTTCTTGTTTGCCAGTCATACATCACATAATACTTCATTAATGTTGCTGGCTTGCTAACTATCTCATGCGTGAATCCAACTTTGTATGCATGGACCTTGAAACTTCAAATGTTCTTCCCGAGATGAAACGTTCAATGTTGTCAACGTTGCGATTTACGTTTTTTGTTTTATACCTTACGTGTCAACACCCACATGGCCTCTCACTAACAAAATAATTACAAATGACAATATAATAATAATAATAAAAGAAAATCACGTAAGGTTCAATTAATTTCAAAACGCAATTCTGACCTTGGAAAGGACGGGATGAGCCAAAAAACGAACCGATGAATATTCGAGTTAAGACTTTTAACAAATCGTTGATATAATTGTAAAACAATGCAAGAAGACAGGAAAATTTTAACCCACGCCCGAATATTCACCGGTATCCGAAAATGCACTAATAGTAAATTGACATATGTCTACCTATATTGATCATTTTGTAGTTTGGAGTGAGAAAGGGCGAGAGGATTGAAAATTAGTGGACAAATATTAACTTATCATCAGTGGGGCGGGTATAAAGACGTAGGTATATGAATATTGTTAGGGTTGCTAGTTGAGTGAGTCAGCTCGTGAGCATTTAGTCGTTCGGCTCAGTTTAACTCGACTCGAAACTCGACATTTAAATGCTCGACTCGAATTGAAATCTTACAAGCCGAGTTTGAGTAAGGTTATATTCGACTCGACTCAACTTGGTTATAATTCGAACTCGACTCGTAGTTCAACTCGAGTCGATTCGATAAAATAATATAATAATATAGTCTTTATATATATTTTATATATATATATATATATATCAAAGATAATAACAAAGAAGTAAGATAGTTGAGATGATAAGTATTCACCTTGATGACTTTAAGGTTGTGATGTTCAAACCACATTAGCCTTTTTTTAAGTGATGTATCTTTGACTCGCTCGCTCAATTAACACCCCTAAATACCGTGTATAAGAAAACCTATCAACCTGCTACTGTCCCACTTGTCAACTTGGGCAACATCCGAACTTCAAGGTTCCAAGACAAGAAACAATTATATCTATGCCTAAGTCAAGTTTGAGTAACCGGAAGCAACACGTCTAAGACTAATTCCCAACTTGGAAAGTGGCAAGTATTCGTTTCATCGCCGGCCCTCAAAATTTTACCCACGAACGAGTGACTACTTGTACAGTTTCCTAGCTAGTGTTGTGATGGGCGCTCCCACCGCACGCCCATTTGTCATTGGTGTGCTGCATGGCACCGTGGAACTCATGTGCTGCCCTTAATTTATATGCTATAATAGTGGAAGGAAAGTGGAGATTTCGGTGATCATAACCGCCAATCACAATTGAGAGAAATTACAAATCGGGAATCCTTGTGCGTGCATGTATATTGGGTGCTCCTAGAAAATACAAGCATTTGCCCTTAACCACAAGTTTTCAATTCATCTCTCAGCTACGTGTTTTGGACCGAATGGCAACAATAACGTTTTTCTTTTTTGTAAACAGTATCAAAACTTATTGTAAACTTATTATGATTTTTGCCTTTTAATCGGTATGATAGAATTGAACATTTTGTCTACTGGTGGGTTAGTGTGGGGAGCGTCGTTTAACTTCAGTTAGTTTGGTTGACTTTTTATTATTATTCTTTTATTTTTTTTGGCATTTATGAAAAAGAGCAATTCGCATTTAAAAATATGCATATTTTAATTTTACTTGTAATATCCTGATCAATTGCCTCAATTGAAAATCGTATTCTTTTTTTAAAAGGATACCATTTAATTGGTTGGGCTTTTTGAGAGTCTATGGGCCTGATTATTAATGGGCTACTACAGTACATCTGTAATGGGCCTAACAAAATGTTGCACAGATAGAAATACGTACGTTCTTGGGTGCACATAAACAACTTTATTAATTTTTTTCCAAGGATATTAATTTCATGTTCATAATAAGCTGCGGGAATAGTAAAGGGTGATGTTGTTATTAACGTATGAGCTATCATGATTTGATTTGATATTTGATTAGCAACTCTTACACGACATATTTACTTGTTGAATCCAATGCATATATTTGCAATATTCTTGACTACCTAACTAATAAAGGAGCAAAAAAATATCAAAAATATATAGCTGTCATATTTAACTAGTATAAGCTACAAAAATAATGACTTTTCTTCACATATTTTCCTTGCCATTTTAACTACAGAGAAAATCTATACATTTTTTCTATATCCAACAATATTTGAAGTGGAGCATGTGTTAATTTTCTAATTTTTTTCCACCCAAAAATGTTTATTAATTTTAAAACATAGAGGAAAGCGGGGTGGAGAAAAGTGAGGTAAGAAAATGTTTTTCTACGTTTATTTTAGTGTAATTTTTTTAAAAAATTAACAGTTACTTAATCTTTAAGAATTTTTAATACAAATAAATTTATTTATTTTTATCCATTGCAAAAATTAAGATAAATAAGGATGCCGAGGACGTGGAAGAATGGTTGGAATCCATTAATTATCACTTAAGTGCATTAGTTATTTTGTTTTTTATTTTTATTTTTAATTTTTCTTACTCTTATTAAATCTAGATCCCCATTTACTATGTAACCCCAAATTTTATATAAATCACGCGTGGAGATCCTTCCTCACGTAGAGTTTCCATTAATTTTTGTAGCTCTCATATATCATATTATGAAAATTATATTTTACATAACTTAATAAAGATATGACCAAAATTTTTGAATTTTTTCCTAAAACAGGTATAATCATCAGCATTTGGGTGACGGTTTGGCCAAATCACACACAAATTTGGCCAAGCGCCCGTTAAAAAAGCGAGCTTTTAAATTCAGATAAATCAGTTTTTGATGTTACCAACGTTACCCCTGCAGTGGGGCCTACAAATAGAACACCTGACCGGACCAGCAGGCTACCGTTGTCGCCGCCTGGGCCCACCGCGGACAGAAAAAGCCAAGCTACTTTCCCGCTTTTTTGTTAATATATATTTATATGTATGTTATATATATTTTTAATTAAACATGCCATTATTTTTAAAACCAATTACCCAACACTTTTAATTACACTCTTAATTAAACTAACCATTGTTTACGATCTTCCCGCCACTTTTTTCGCCGACACGCCTCGCCCGTACATCCACATCATCACCCCACGCGAATCCCATGACACACAATCGACATGCCTAGGACGACGTGGCAGCCGCTCCCTCATATTTCCAATCTTACCCCCACCCCTGGCTATAAATATCACCCGCTACCGCTTCATACTCCGGTGGCGCTCCGGCGGCGTCGCGGGGAAGTCATGGCCGGCGGCGGTGAGGGGTGGGAGGTGGCAGGGGAGGTCGACGACGGCGAAGACGGCGCCGGCATCGAGGAGGCGGCGCTCATGGAGGTGATGAGAAGGCTGGAGGCGGAGATCACCGGCGACGCCGGCGGCGATTGGTGGTGGTGCCGCTGTCCGTTCGTGACGATCAACGGGAACGAGGAGAGCTGCGGGCCGTCCTTTTCCGACTCGTCCTCCACCGTCATGGCCAGCTTCGACGTCGCCGCCGCCGGCGTCGGAGGGAGCCCGCCGGCGGAGGTGGGAAACGGCGGGAGCTGGCTGGTGCGGGCGGAGGGCATTTTCTGGCCGGCGTGCGGCGGCGGCGGATTGGACGTCGGCGGTGAGAGCGAGGAGGAGTGGCTGGAGCGGGTGCTCAACTGTATCGGGCCTGGGATGGAGTACGAAGCGGTGGAGGAGGAGGAGGAGATGGTGGTGGCTCCATGTCTGTGGCAGCCAGCAGGGTTTAGTTGAGTTAAGTATATGTAGAAAAGAAGAAGAAGCAAAGCTGTAGAAAGAAAAGGTAAAGGAGGGTAGGGGTTCAGATTTAGATGAAATGTGTACAGAGATGGAATTCTGGTCTTTTGGATGGTTCTTATATATATTTTGGTTTTTCTCCGTGGTCTTTCGCAATACAGCGACGAAGTATATATACTATATACATTAATGAATCGTAGTTTCTTGCTCATCAGAATTGATCTCACTTCCTAACATGGGCAATAGGACTGTAAAACAATCAAATCACATGAAGACCGGCACTGCGTGTTCTACAGTGGCACAAGTGCATGGATGAATCTTTACTGTGCCAGTGACGAGTAAATTCATTTCTTGCACCATCTCTACCGATTACATTAATTTGTTATCAGTTTATAATATATAATCTTATAGTGTAAATACAGCACTAAGTGAAGAGTACTCATTGAAGAGAAGCTTTGAAAATGAATTGGGTCATGGAAGATTGGAGGGGAGAAGATGTGGGCAATTAAGGGAGCAGACAAGTGGGGTAGGGAGAGTATTGAATGGGGTGGTCAAGGAGGTAGGAAGGTGTTGCAGACATGCAATTGATAATACGGTACGGCGGAGGACTTGGGTTTCTCTGCCTGCAATTATAATCCTGCGCTGCGACTGCAAATCTTACACCTTTAGTACTAGCTCGTATTTGCAGGATGCTCCAGTGGGAGTGACAGCGCTTGCTTTAAATGGAATGGCCAAGCACATTGCAGTACAGGTACAAGGACAGCTGCCATGAAGTAGCAGAAACAGCAGAGTTTGCTATTACAAGTCAAAATTCAAGTGGGGGTGAATAAGCCGACAAGGATAAGCACTTCATGGAAAGAGGAAGGAGACTTGAAGCGGCATTAAATTACAAGTTGTCGAATACAGGAAGAAAGCTCTCTTGCAAAGTAGAAGAGAAGCCAACAATGGAGGTTTAATTGTCCTACATTAGCACCAGTAGTGGTCCTCGTTCTTCGCAATGGAACGACAACTTCTTCCTCGAAACTCCAATTTGCAGTTTACAAAGCTCCCCACTTGGAAGAATTAACAACAAATTGATGCAGATTTAGAAGGACTATACTCATGGAAATGAATTGTCACATTTGAATAAAAAGCAGGAGTAATTTCTGCCAGAAACATCCAACAACTTAAAGGGCAACGACCAGACATGGCAAATCCATTTTGTAGCAGATCATTCAAAAATTGTTTTTGAGAGCAAATAAGTCGTCAGACCTTACAAAACCTTTTAATCACAAGACCCAATAAGCATGTGACAGAGCAAACTAGTGAGGACAATTCCAAAACTGTCTTATACAAATATACTTGTATTATCATGCCTACTTGTGATTGCATGCGATGGAAAAGCTTTGCAGACAAGCCTCAAAGCTACTTGTCTCCCGTGATTGTAATTCAAATTAAGAAAACACTCAAATAAGGCAAGGGGCATGACAAATGTGGCAGTAACTGTGATAAATTACCTGTTACATGGATGAACTAATAATTTAGGAACTTTATCTCTGATTTACATCTCAGCACTCGGTGTTCAAAACGCAGAGCTTCAATCGGATCAGCAGCTACTCTTTAGCGCTACTTGCCCCTTTAAGATCTGTAAGAAAGAACCATAATCTCTTCCGATTTATAATATACACATGTTGGACACGCTGAACAACAACTGGGTTCTTCACTAGGATATCATGATCCAACAGGCTGTGTGACTCCTTTGGCCGCTGTTGTGGCGGCTGCAGCTGCGGCAGCAGATGCGACTGCAGAAGAGCAGGAAGGAGGGGCTGGTGCGGCTGGAGATGTAACTGTCTGCTGCAGAGGTTGTTGCTGCTCTGTTTTTGAATTTACCTGCGCCACTAAAGCCTTTATCTGAATTCCAGATAGTGTTTCATGCTCCAGAAGCGCTTTTGCAAGAGCATGAAGCTCTTTATCGTGCGTTGTGAGAATTGTCTTTGCATTAGTATAAGTTCTTTCCAAAAATCCCTGCACTTCCTTCTCAATTACAAGTCTTGTTTCTGTGCTCTTGCTTTTCCCATTGTCATCATAGTCGTGAGATACTAGTCCAACCAGCTCACTCATCCCATACTTGGTAATCATTGCCCTAGCCAGGTTAGTTGCCTGTTGCAGATCTGAGGAGGCGCCTGATATGATCTCATTTTCCCCAAATATAAGTTCCTCTGAAACCCTGCCACCCATGCAGATATCCAGCCGTGCCAACATTTGCTTGCGTGATACACTAGTCTCATCCTTTTCCGGCAGTTGAGAAACCATACCAAGAGCCATGCCTCTGGGGACGACTGTTGCTTTATGAACTGGGTGAGCACCATCAGTGTGGATGGCTACCAAAGCGTGGCCACCTTCGTGAAAAGCAGTCAATTTCCGAGACTCTTCAGATATAACAGCTGACTTTCTCTCGCTTCCCATCATAATCTTGTCCCTTGCATACTCCAAATCAGCCACAGTCACTGCCTTAGCATCATCCATGGCAACCTTAAGTGCAGCAATGTTGACCAAATTAGCAAGATCAGCACCAGAAAATCCTGGTATGCCCCTTGCAATGATCATCAAGTCTACGTCATCTGCTTTCAAGACCTGAAACAAAAAAAATATTGTCACTGCCTGCCATGGTTGCTTAATAAAGGTCCGTTTGGTTGGCACGAGTGAAAAAAAATTTCATAGGAAATGAAAATGAAATGACATAAAAATTTTAAAAATTTCTTTTACATGCTTGGATATTAGAAAAATAAGATAAAAATAAAATATCACTTTCTATGTGCACGTGTCTCCTAAAATTTCCCGTAATTTCTTTATTTTTTATAAAAAAAATGTTACTTTGTAAAATTTTCACATAAATTTACTTTGACTGATATTAAAATTTCATTTGGCTAAATTTCAAGACATCCAAACAAAGGGAAATTTTTGACCTCCAAATTTTACATTATTTTTGTGCAATTTCGGGACAACCAAACAGACCATAAGAAAAACATACTGTTTTTTGTGGGTAATAAAACTGCAAGGTAGAAAGATGGAAATATACAAAGGTGGAAATAGATAAATCATCACCTTTGACATATGAGATTCCATGATCTGCCTTCTCACTTCAACATCAGGATTAGGTACAACTATATGACAATCAAATAGACCAGGTCTAACCAAAGCTTTATCCAGTGATTCAGGGAAGTTAGTTGCAGCAATCACAATGATTCCATCATTTTGTTTAAAACCATCCAACTCGACGAGCAACTGGTTCAAAGTCATCTTCATATACTGCTGATCTTTTGGATTTCGGCTTCCTCCAATTGCATCAATCTCATCAATGAATACTATGCAAGGTGATCGCTTCTTTGCAGCAGAGAAAAGATCTCTAACCCTATGAGCTCCAACACCCACAAACATTTCCTCAAATTCACCGCCACTGCATGAAAAAAAGGCACTTCAGCTTCTCCTGCAATTGCTCTAGCAAGCATTGTCTAGCCTGTTGCATGTGGACCCACAAGTAAGACACCTTTAGGAAGCTTGCCTCCCAGGCGGGTGAACCTCTGAATCAATTAAATAAAGTAGTTTGTCAAACAAAACATGTGAGGGTTATCAATTAAATAAAGTAGTCAAAGCAATATTGGGTAACTCATAAGACATATAACCTTTGGATCACGTAAATAATGTACAATCTCTTCAAGTTCAGCTTTCGCTTCATCTACACCCTTTACATCACTAAACTTGGTGTTGGACTCCACACTAGGCTGAACTTCTTCATTCAGTCCGAGCCCTGGGGAATTGTACACAACAGAAAAATCACATAAACAGTATTCACTGTTGATAACACATATTTCAGAAGGAGACCTTGATAGATTCTAGCAAATAAGTAGACGAAAATGATAGATTTAGAGAAAAACAAGCTGTTCATTTATGCATATCTGTCCATTACAAAAGTGCACTCCTCTATTTTTAGACATAGACAAAGACAACTAAAGAGAGAATTTAGAATAAATCTATCCTTATTGTTGCGAACAATCCCCAAGAGAAAATATCTAAGTTGACTGCGTAAATGGAAGATAATCATGGCATTTTATTTCAAAAGAAATACTAATAAAAGTGTGCTACATTAGACCCAAGTTTCAAAAGAATGCAACCATGAATTCTGAAATGAAGCATCAACAACTACTCTTCTTCAAATGCATATGCTCTAGTTTGCTTGGGATGATCATACGCATTTTAGTCCTCGTCTTCAGCATCATTAAAATTAATCATGTCAAGTGGAGAAGTTGGTGAAGAGTCTCCTATATGAGCCAAAAAAATGTTCTTGTCGTTCAAAGCCAAAGCAAAAGTTTTCTTCTACCTCGACCATGAAACATCGGTCACATTGCCACAGAAGCCCAAGAAATAAATGACAAGTGTCTATTAAATAACATCACACCAAACAATATCATGAAAATTTCCCAAAAAGAATTTAACACAACAACAATGAGTCACTTGAATAGAATTGGAGTTGCCCAACCATATCAAGGTATGGGTGTTGGTGTGGCTTAGTTAGCAACTTTAGTTTTTCGACAACTTTAGGTATGGGTGTTGGTGTGGCTCAGTTAGCAACTTTAGTTTTTCGACAACTTTATCAAAAACAAGACTCTCACAAACACCCTAGGTCAATAATCAGTTTTACTTTCAATCCCTTGATAAGGTGAAAAGTTGAGAGAATGATGTGATGGAGCCAATCAATGACTAATATGCGAAGAGCCATACACATCGGATGAGTGATAAGGCATAGGGCATCCTCGTGCCCATAGACCAATTCTTTATCATCCTTTTTGATATTCTCAATAATCACTCTCAAGGAGCATAAGTTCTTTCATCTTCTAGTAGTCCATCTTCATGCGCAAATAGTTGGGTATGCGCAATGGGACATTGAGCAGAAACATGCCCAAGCATGTGACACTTGTGACCATGAAAACCATTGCATGAACTTGAAAAAATAGTAGGAGTTTTTGAAGAGGAAGAACCCTTGCCACCATTGGCAGTAGTAGTATTCGACGAGAGGACACCCTTTGAAGGAGTAGGCAATATTGTCGGTTTAGAGACTGATTGGAAAGCATTCAGATGGAGATTATTTATCTTGATTTCAATTTTTCTTTAAAAGCTTTGGCAACTGGAATGACTTCAACAATATTAAAGGATTGAAAATTTTCAGTATTGTGTGGCCCATGAAATTCAGCCATGCCCAACTTGAAGCATTATTGTTGCTTAAAATCCCTAACAGAATATATTCTAAGTTGAATAGAAAATATCCTTCGTTCACCAAGTCAATGAAAGACAATTCATGATATTTTATTTTAAAAGAAATATTAATAAAAGTGTACTGCCTCAGACCTCGTATTTAAAAGCGACTACCTAAACAGGTATAGTAATTTATCTGATTCTAATGCAGTACAAGTTCAAACGTGATTAAAGAATATATCAAGAATAATAAAGATGCTTACATATTATTTTATTAATGTTTTGAGATTTTAATAATTTCCTACTTGTTTTTGAACTTCTAATACTATTTGACATTTGCTCAGGATTTTCCTTATGTTCTTGGAACTTGTGAGTCTATAAACATATTGTCATAGACCTTGAATTTCTTGGTGATGATTTTAAGAACTTTTATTTTTGGCTAGATTCCCAAGCTGTTGCTCCTCTTCTCTTCTTCCCCTTTCCATCTTTTCTCTTCTCCTAAATTCTTCTTTTTCCTCTATGTTGTTCTCATCACAGTCAAAATTTGTTCTATTGACTAGAATGGACTCCTAAAACAAATAGTTCTTGAGCCTTCAGCAGAGTAGTCCACAAGTGAAGGAAAAAAAAAGCACTAATAAAGAATCCACAGAAAGCAAACCTTTACTGATTCCTCTGTCTTCAATGAGTGCTCCAACACCAGAAATTACGAGAAAGGTTAGTGCAATAGCATGGAATGTACGCCACAGCTGTTCTCTAAAATTACCACCACCTTCAGCGGTGACCATGTGGATAGGAGAAGTGGAAGTTCCAAGGACAGCTTCTTTTGAAGATTTCCGTACATTTTTAAAAGCTGAAAGGCCACCAATACTTTCTTCCCCTTTTGTAGACCCAGCAATTCCTGGAATATAATTATTACATCACCACATAAGAAACAAAAGCATCAATATCCATACGACTAAATTAAGAGTAGGGCGAGAAGTATCAATATATCTTTTCAGATATATTAATTCAGACCTCTCTGTAGTGTCTTAAGCAATTCGCTATCGTCCAACCTATCAAGGCTAATTAAAGCTTTGATATATTCAGTAAGAGCTGCAGGGTTTTGGTGCTCTGAATCACTCCGATAAAGCTCCTTAAGTAGTGTTGCTTCACTTGCTCCTTCAAAATCATGTACCCTTCGAGCAAATCTGCCAACATCGCTTGATTGGAATCTTTGTTGAACATGAAGCCTTATACCTACCAAAAATCCAAAAATAGCAAATTATCATAGTAAACTAATGAATAAGTCAATAAACTGAGAAAAATAAATGACATCACTCCAATATGTTAATGCAATTAACAATCTTCCCTGGTGTTTATATACTTCGAAAATAAACCAGAAAAGGAACACCTTATTCCCACACCATCAACATCTGCCTTATCATAGCCTCAATGGGACTGTCGACATATGTCTTCAATCACTAATGGGATTACTCACACATCTAAAAACATGAAAACTACCAATTGATTGTTCAATATGAAAATTACAATATTACATATATGATTCTAAATACCAAACTGACATCAGAATTTAAACACCCAGCTGCTTCACCTGATCCGCACGAACTGAAAATCAGACACAGACACACTCTGATGTTGTAATTAAGCTATTTACAAGGCGACAGTTGACATAAAATTTTAAAACTCACCTTTGCAGCCAATTATTCTTACTTGTGCATTTTTCTTTTCTATTTTAAGGGGAATTAAAATCTCCAAATGTGGACACAAAATCGTCACTAATGCATAATTAAACCATCCTAGTACCAACCACATAGCAGGACATCCATTATTTGTAATGCTAGCTTAAGGAAATTATAGCTCACAACACAAAGAATGCCATCAATGAACAAAATAATTCCTTAAAAGTTACATCTGTTAATAACTTATCTTATAGAGCAATAACAGAATTGTCAAATTAAGAGCACTTACTACAATTACATTACCATAATTTTCTCTCCAGCAGCAACTTATTAACAAAATTATAATAAAAAAGGGCATCTCATATTTCTTATCAAATTATTTCCCCAAAGAAGATATTGATAGAGGATTACATGTATGTAATCTGCAGATCAAAGATCATGGTCAAAACTCACAAGATGGACTTCCCTGATATAACTCAAGACAGTAAATTTAAATGCACAGAACATGGGAGGTACAGAGCCTGTCAGATGTTAAACATTTAGCACCAACAAATTTTGATTTTGTTCCACATTGGCAAAAGAAGGCCCAACAACTATAACTTACAAAGAAAAGCCGTTTCAAAAATAAATTTTAGGCGCAACAAATCCAGATGTGTACATCATAGAAAACAAAAGAAATTCCATACCCAATCCATCTTGTCCCATTGTATGTGGATAGAAGAGGTTGACCATTCAACTTGCCAAATGGTGAAGAAATTAATCCATGTTGAGCAAACTGTTTGAAAAAGAGACATATAAATCTAATCAAAATCACAACCTCTCACTTCTAAAATCTTCTTCTTCTTCTTCTTCCACCTAAAACCCTAAGGGTTTTGGGGACATGGATCCCCTATCGCTTCTAAATATAAATTAAAAAAATAATCAAAAAGTGACACCGGCTCTGTGATGATTCTACAAAACTAAGATTTTCAGACTGACACGAAAAATACAAGACGACGAGCAATTTTCCCAGTTACACTAGTATTATATTTTTTGACCAACTTCGGTTAACAATTGAAGAACATTCTAGTCTGCTGCTAACAACGTACATGCAATTTCAATAACAATAGCGCATACAACAATACCCAACATAACCATATCGTCACACCACACAATCCTACCTCAAAAAAGTAATAATTCTGGAGGTAGACAATCATCAACCACTTCGAAAGCTACACCTAACCGAGCATGCTCTCTCAAGTTAAAGCATTTCAAAGACAAAACAACAAAATAAAACTCTCAACTAACAATCCAACGCCGTCCAAATCAAGCCTCCACTGCCAAACTAAGCTCGTAAACGAGCTAAAAAATCTCCAAAACAAGGAGAAACCATTTACACAATCAACAAACCTCCCAAACTGCCCGAGTACACCAACCAGAACACCAAAGAATCAATTTTTACCACGAAAAACAACCGCCCAAGGATCAAAACATGCCCAACTGTATCAAAAACGAATCAGAACCGCTGACCTGGGTGAGGAGACGCCGCCAAGCCATTGAGCACCTCCTTCTGCTTCCCTTGCCCTTCAATCCAAGCGGCGGAGATCGATGGCGACGGCGGATTCGGAGGACGCCGGCGACGTCAAGGGTTGGAGGAGCGAAGACGGGTGGTTCGTATATTCAGATAACTGTGGGGGTGTTGGGAAGGGTGGGGCCCGTGCTTGCGATGTAGCCAATAGAAATACGAGTAGGGTACGTGGCAATATATGATTGGATTTCGTAATATCAAGGAGGGCATCGTCACTTCTGAATGGAATGGATGTGGGGTCGGTGCCTAGTGCTTTCGGGCATGTGATGGTTTAGGGGTAGCCGCGGCCAAGTGAGTCAGGCCGAGTTTTGGTGAACTCGGGACTTGGCTCACAATAGCACCAGAACTAGCACGTGTGAGCATAATTTTTGGTGAACGGATTATAATTTATACAAATTTCATTGAACCACAAATTTAATTTGGTTTTAATCTTAGCTTGTTTAGATGGTCTCAATCTATATCAATTGGTTTTTACACTCTCTAGATCTTAACTTTCGACACCTAACCTCTTTTAGGTACCTGAATTAATACGGCCTAAACCTTCGTTTTTATTATTTGACAATTTCTCATATATCATTCATCATCGTGAGACATATACATCATATTTTTAATTGAATAAGGCGGTGTATTTCAAACAAATATTTGCATTAAATTTCTAAAAAATCATAATAAAATTCATTTTTTATGCTAAATACAATTATCAAAATATTTAATTTATTTGTAATTTATTTTGGGTGTTAAACGTGTTAAATTTGTTGAAATATTGTAAAGTGTTTTTAAGTTTGGTAAAGCATGGCATGAATAATTTAATAGTGATAGGATAATAATGTAATTTTATCAACTTCAGTTCCAAATGAGCGCAAGCAATCATAAAACGTCATCACACGTGACCGTGTGCACGGTTTTGTCATCTCTCACCGCACGTGTGGTCGACCACGGTGAATAAGGCCTGAACCCAGGCATAGCCACGAGACCAATCGGCCACCGATTGGGACTGTTTCTGAACTTCTTTGGATTGCTTGATGCAGGTCTAGACGCAACTTCGCCTCACTTCCATAAAATGCCATCTCTCTCACAGGAGAGAAAAAGGATACCATCTCATTTTCTCTTGCAAAACTGCTCTGATGGAAGTACGACCTTTGGCTTTCCCTTACAAGTCACAAACACTGAAGATTGGATGACATAATCTGATCATCTTAATGATCTAATCGGGTTTGAAAAAAAATCTTTGTGATCTAATTAATACAAGTCAACACTAACTGTTGAATGAAAACGTCTTCTTTAAGCAATCTAATCTTTATGTTCCATAGTATTAATAGAAATCAGGATGTTGTTAAAAGAGGAACACTTAAATTTTGCTTCACTAATCTAAAGGGTGCAGCGGCGGCATGCACACGGTTCTCCCTTTTGATAAGAAGTAACGTGACCAATCTTTAAAGGGGATCATCTGAGACAGGTCGACACCATCAATCCATTAAAAAATGATCCAGATTAGAGGTGTCATTTGCTGACCGAGGACTAAAGATTTTTTTTTTCAACGCAAGGGTTGACAAGTTTGTAGCGTATCCAATTTTTCATCTACACGCGGCCACAAATGCGACAGATGGAGCCCCATCCCTTCCTCACTCTTTTGCTTATATATACTCACATGGCTTAATTTCTCAAATCACAACCTCATTGTTCTTAGAACAGATACTGTTGTGTTGCTCTTGTTCATTAACCACTTACAGCTGCTAAATTCAAAGCTTGTTTCATAGGCACGGAAAGATGCCAGCCGGCGGGTTTTCAACGGCGGCCGGCGGGGGCAAGGAGTTCGAGGCCAAGATCACGCCGATCGTCGTCGTTTCTTGCGTGATGGCAGCCACCGGCGGGCTGATGTTCGGCTACGATGTCGGAGTTTCAGGTTAAGAAATGACAACTTTGTGCTGTGATTTTATACCTCTCTGTATTTCAAAGATGATGCTTCTTTTTAGCGTCGAAGCCATTTGCACCGATCATAATTTATATGTAATCGGGTTATCTCATTAATAGACTTTAGCTCAAATAAATACTTGTTGAATATCACACGTCCTCTTGTGCTACCATTGAACACTAATTCAATTATTATATAAGTTCACAATTTTTTGTAATGTCTAATCTATACAACTCCCAATCCCACAGTTCAACTAGTTAGTTAAGTGGGGATGGAATCCTTAAGCTCTGCCCTCCTTTCGGGGTCCTTTTTGACCGACCCTGGCTTGATCCGAACTCTCGGGTGTCGCTATTAGTACTTGGGTTAGAACCATATTTAGCTCCGCCCTGGAACGACGCTTAGGCTGGAGACGCTCCACCGGCGTCGCTCTCCGGTGGAGTTAAAATTTTTAACCCGGGTTAAACTAAGGAAACAATTCTCAAGTTTATAATGGTCATGGATTCCAACCACATCATATTATTAAGCAAATGAGTTTGATCAACAGTTGTCTTGTTAATGTAACTTCTCTTCTCTGCTTAATAATTAGTTAAATTAAATTAAATAATACTAATTGCTACCCATACCGCGTTTGTTAAATGGCATATATAAATGGTACATATTTTGCAGGGGGTGTGACATCGATGAACGACTTCTGGAGAAGTTCTTCCCGGAAGTGTACAGGAAGAAGAACCAAGAGGAGAAACTAGAGAGCAATTACTGCAAATATGACAACCAGGGCCTCCAACTCTTCACCTCCTCGTTGTACCTCGCGGGTCTCACCTCCACCTTCTTTGCCTCGTACACCACACGAAAACTGGGCCGCAAGCTCACCATGCTCATCGCCGGCATCTTCTTCATCCTCGGAGTCGTTCTCAACGCCGCCGCTCAAGATCTCCCAATGCTCATCGTCGGTAGGATCTTCCTCGGCTGCGGCGTGGGATTTGCCAACCAGGTAAAAATAACATTAACGAAAATACATAAATTTAATATGCTAAACGTATGTAAGGCTGCATACAATAGACCCTTTGGTGCTGTATATTGCTTTTTGGTTTAGTTCGTATATCTTTTACTTATTGTTATTCTTCGTTGAAGATCAACGAAAACTTAGAGGAAGGTGCTAGTTACATCTATACACCAGTTATTCATTGCAGACTTGCATCCTCACGTGATGAGAAGTTGGCATATATGGGTTTGTTTAGTATTCTGTCAAGGTCGATCCATGTCACAGGATTAAAATGAAACTAGAATTCTATATAGTCTATGTGATGTGCATATATATTTTAATGGGAATTGGCGAAGAGAAGCCAATAATAATATTAATGAATGTTTGGTGAACCGTGTAGGCGGTGCCACTGTTCCTATCAGAGATAGCGCCCACCAGAATTCGGGAGCCCTCAACATCTTGTTTCAGCTCAACGTGACCATCGGCATTCTCTTTGCCAGTCTTGTCAATTACGGAACTGCCAAGTAATAAAGCTTTCTATGCCTTTTTGTTTATTTCTTCTGCGTCAGTTACGTTTCAATATTGGACTTTCGTCTCTTGTTTATCTAAACTATACATACATACATATATATATATATGTAAGGTTTATTGACATCTTTCACGTAGGATCATAGAAAGTAACCATTTTGAGTTACGGTTAGGGATGGCTTTGGATATCCTTATGTTAATGCGAGAAAGTTCCAACCTAGAATTTGGACTGCGAGCTGGTTCAGATAAATGACTTTATTTAGATCAAGTTCAGATTTGAGATAATTTGATGCGGATCTAATCGGAATAGCTAAAAAAATAATGTAGCCTTACATCCTTAACCATTGCGGTCCTCAGAAAGATGGGTGCATACGCTTGTAACATCGAGATATATAACTAGAAAATGATGTTGGTGAATGCAGGATAAAGGGAGGATGGGGGTGGAGACTGTCCCTTGGTATTGCTGGTATCCCAGCTCTGATGCTGACAATTGGGTCCATCTTGGTAGTAGACACTCCCAACAGCCTCATTGAAAGGGGACGCATAGAAGAAGGCAAGGCCGTGCTTAAAAAGATAAGGGGAACAGAGAATGTAGAGGCAGAGTTTACAGAGTTGGTAGAGGCCAGCCGCATTGCCAAGCAAGTCAAGCACCCTTTCCGCAACCTTCTTAAACGCCGAAATCGACCGCAGTTGGTGATTGCCGTAGCCTTACAGGTATGTGATTAGCAACATTTTATTTTCTTTGAGCCAAATTAGAGCCTAATAAAGTGGAATAACGTGAAATGTTGTCTAAAAAATGTCCTGTGAACGATCATTTATATGTTCTGTATTTATGCAGATCTTTCAACAATTCACGGGAATCAATGCCATCATGTTCTATGCACCTGTCCTCTTTGATACTTTAGGATATGGAAGTGATGCCGCGCTCTATTCTGCGGTCATCATCGGAGCTGTCAATGTCATATCTACCATTGTCTCCATATACTCCGTCGACAAGGTGGGCCGTCGCTTCCTGTTGCTGGAAGCCGGAGTCCAAATGTTCCTATCCCAGGTGAGCCAGTTATTACAGTAATTTTGATTAGTGAAACTAGTTAAATTTCAAAACTAACATATACTAAAAATTCAACCAATTATAACCCGATGAGCATATCTTGCCATAGTGCAACAGGACCATACAACATGGTTGTTATATTAGATATGTATCACACAAAGTTGGCGGAATTTTTTCCCAAATTCAGTGACAAGTAACCAATTCCTTGGTGTGTTTAATTAATTTCTAATTTCCATGCTCATGCAGGTGGTGATAGCGATCATATTGGGTATTAAGGTGAAGGACCAGACCAACAACCTTGGTCATGGCTTTGGCATCTTTGTTGTGGTGTTGGTGTGCACCTTCGTCTCCTCCTTTGCATGGTCATGGGGTCCCCTTGGTTGGCTCATCCCCAGTGAGACCTTCCCCTTGGAAACTCGGTCGGCTGGCCAGAGCATCACTGTCTGTGTTAACCTCCTCTTCACCTTTGTCATGGCCCAGGCCTTCCTTTCCATGCTTTGCCATCTCAAGTTTGGCATCTTCATCTTCTTCTCTTCCTGGATTTTGTTCATGTCTCTCTTCGTCCTCTTCCTCCTCCCCGAAACCAAGAATGTGCCCATTGAAGAGATGACTGAGAGGGTCTGGAAGAAGCACTGGTTCTGGAACAGGTTTATGTATGATGATGAGCACCATCACCTTGAGCTTAATGATTTGGACAAGAAGAATTGTGATGAAGACACCATAAGGGGGTATGACAATTCTGATCAGCTGTAAAAGACGAGCCTCGTATATATATATATATATACATATAAAGGCTATATTCTAGCTTTAGCTGCTTGTCCCCATTATTGATTCAACATCATAACATAGACATCAAAACTTTAATTGATGAGGAGAAGTTTTAGGCAGATTTGGCTTCAGAAGTTTGAATTGAACTATTAATGTTGGTTCATTTTAGTATTTGACGTGTTGTAATTATCTAAAAGCTTGATGTACTATTGCTCTGTATGATAGTTTGAATGCAACAGCAGTTGGCATTTCGATCCACATTAAAATTAGGAAATGCTGAAGATTACGTGATGAATTAGAATTCCTCTGCCACAAAAGGGGAACTAAAAGGCACTCTCTGATAAGTTAGAAGATTCTACCGATCAGAATACAAAAAATATAAAAATAGAATAAATTATTATAATTTATCCCTTTATTTAATTAAAATCTATTTTTAAAATTAGGATTAATATATAAGATATTTAATTATTATATTTTATCTCATTATTCAAAAAGATTTGTCAATAAAATTGGAGTTTAGCTCTACCATTAGCTGTATTCTCCTAGTTATTGTAAAAGTATTATATTTTTCAGTACTACACTTTTTTAAATAACAATCCACTTTTCATTGTAGCAATAAAAGATATATGCAATGCATTTAAGTAGAAATGAAAAGTTATCAAGTAAAAAATCATATATATTATATGTTCGAGTAATTTACAATTAATTTTTTATCTCAAGTTGCAATAATTGTAATAATTATGTGTATGTCTGGTTTTCCTAAATTCTATGAAAGAAATATAAAATTTTGAGTTCATAAACTTTCTTATGTTTAGAATGTCTTAAAATTTAATTAAAAGAAATTTAAATTTCAATTAAAGTAAGTTGATGTAAAAATTTTATAAAACAATATTTTCTTATGGAAAACAAAAGAGATTTTAAAAGGTTTTGAGAGGTACATGCCCATGCTATTTAAATGCCTCATTGCTCTCTAGATTGAGGTGTTTTCATACTAATGAACCCCTCTTAAAGAAACTTTTGCCAATCTACAATAAAGTTCCTCAAGATTGGTGGGTTAGGGGTAATGAATGAATTAACTTGTTCAAACTGGGGCTTACAGTGTTATGTGTTAAAGGATCTAGACAGTAAAATTCGTGTCATTTTCTGTTACGATTGGGATCAAGAACACATTATTACTTCTGGCTTATTTTTTGCTGGTTTTGAATTCTTAATGTTTTACTGTACTGTCATCTTTAACAAGCAATTGCACTGTTTGGCATTGTCTGTTGAAACACAATCACGACCACTGTATAGGAAGTGAAAATCACCAAATATGCAGCTTTTTTTAATCTCTTCAGCACACACATCAATTGATTCAGTCACATTGCTTGGGAAAATGTAGGAAGTGTTTTGTTCTCTGAAATGTCAGTACCTGAGTCTTCACCTGAAGGTGATCTGTCTCCTCAAATTGGTATAGAGTATAATCATTCAAGAGCAGAAACCCCAAAACCCCATGAAAGCATTGCTGCAGGTATTTTTAAGCAAAGTTGTATTAAGATCAGGTTGTTTTGTTTATATGCTTGTTACTGTAAAGTTGCCAACTATCACCTTTGTGAAAGTTAAAATCGAACATTGAGCTAACTACTTCTGCACAGATCACACTGATCGTATCATAATCCTATCATAGCCGTATATTGTTTTTGTTTACAGCCCCTGCTCCATCTCTGCTCACGAAACCTTCTATGGCCCCACCAGCTATTCCAGGTGTGTAAAGCATCATCCTTTACTTAAAATTCCTTGTACATGGATTTTCTTTTGTCTTTTTGAGAACTACAGGCTTAGCCTCTAACAGTAATTTTGAGATCTAAATCCCAGATGCAAGAATTATAAGTCTGGGTAAAATCAATGGTCATTAATGGAAGTGATGCATAGCATCTCTGCGATCTTTGCCAATCATAATTTTTCTGACAATCAATGTGACATGTATTCTTCAGACTCCTCTTGAACCAATTTTTGTTGATTATTTGCCAGCTATTTTTTTAAAAAATTCTATGAATGATTTTAAGCCAAACTTGAACTTTCAGGCATTAGCATTGCTCCTGTTCTCATCATCATCATCATCTAATGCCAGCTCCTACCCCACCCTTGAAGTCAGAGAAATCAACTCCTACACATGCCCGAAGGTACCTTCATGTTATGGATACTTAAATGTGGTATGTAAGGTCATATTGTAGCCGCATATGCAGGTCTAACAACCATTATTCCTAATTTCAGGTGTCCATCACTCTAGACATCCAGCTCCATATGTTGCCTCGAATCCGCCTTATAATGTGCCTCCTCCATTAAAATCATTACCTCAAACTCATACACAGAAACCAATCCATCAATCAGCACCTGCACCTATAGGTTCACTCGTTAAAGCACAAAGTAATGCAACTTCTCCTCCAAGATCAGGTTTCAGACGTTCCCCGAAGAGGTCATTTCATAAACCAGCACAATCACCAGCTTCGGCTTTTCACAAACATCATTCAACGGCAAAAGGCAAGAGCAGAAGTCCTGCGACCGCACCTACAGTCCCTCCTGCAAGTTCTGGTACATTATGCCTTTGACCCAATACCATTGACATTTGACATGTTGAAACTATAAACTTTTTTTCCTTTCTCCGTGCAGTAAGAGGTTTCATGGTTTCTCCAGCTTCACACCCTCCTGTGCCATTTCGAAAGAAGAATAGAAGAAAAGTTCACTGACCCTGGCACGCTGCAGGTGCATTTATAGTTTGAAAATCAGTTATTGCATTACAATTGTCTATGGAGTTGATTTAGGATCTGATTGTTGTCTATTTCCAGATCACTTACCACCATCACCTTCCCCTTCTCCTATTTCTTCAAACCCAGTCAAAAATGCCATAGCACCATCCCTTTCTGTAATGAATCCATCCATCAAAGGTATGAAGTTCACACCTTTGCTCCCACTCCCTTCCTCTCTTTTTCTTTAACCCCACATCTCTCAATTAAACGTGATATACTGGGCTTTTCAGGGCCTGCACCTCACCCAATGCTGCCTCCCATAAGTTCCCGGAGGAAACCTAAACCTGCAAAACCACCAGTTCTTCATACCTTGCCACCTCCACCTCCAAACAAATGTATGCATATAATGTATTTATTTAGTTCATTTGATGACACTGTCATATCTGTTCGGCTAGCATGCTATCAATCATATGGGGTTCTGTTTGTGAAGATTATGTAAATACGCTTAACATATTTTAGGTTTCTTTTATCTCGATCCTTCAAAATATGTGAATATGCTTCTCCTTTCGTCAAGAATGTGTTTTGTGAGATACCAAGCAATCGTCCTACTATTTGCAGACTGTTCATCTTTGACATCCTCTGAACCATTGACAAATACTCTTCCTGGATCCCCATGTGGTTGCATAGGGCCCATGCAAGTTGGACTCCGCCTCAGTGTGCCACTTTATACATTCTTCCCTTAAGTTTCAGAACTTGCTCAGGAAATTGCTGCTCGTGTATTCATGAAGCAAAGTCAGGTTCGAATTATGGGTGCAAATGCTGCTGCTGAGCAATCGGATATGACCACTGTTCTCAGTAATTTGGTCCCTGCTGGGGAGAGTTTTGATGGCACTACAGCATTACTTCTCTACCAGAAGTTTTGGCACAAGAAGGATGTTATATGAGCCTATTGTTTTTGGCAGCAAATATGATGTGTTATATGTTCGCTACCCAGGTGTACTAGAGATTCTCAATCTCTCTCCGTCCTTCCACCCCTCCTGGTTAAATACATAAGCTTCATTTATGTTGCAGGTCTTCCTCCCTCACCACCTATGTCACCATCGAGTATTACTATAGAAGACGGCCCACTCATGAAGACCCACTCATGACAGGTGGTCATGGTAGGGCAATAAATCCTCTGGGAGTTGACGTTAGAAAACAAAGGAAGAAAAAATTAAGTGGAAGCCTGATTGCCATCACAGTTTTGTCATCTTCTCCAGTACTTGTTTTATGTGTTGGAGTAATATGGTTTTTGTTGTTAAAAAGCCGTCGGCATGATAAGCACCAGCCTTTGCCAACACCTAAGAATTCACAGCCATCTGGGAAATCATCAGGTATATGACTAGTCTCGCAATTGATGCATTTTGGTGTAAGTTGTGATCTCTATTTTAAAATTTTGATTATTTTACCATACATTGTAACCACAGTGGGAGCTGGATCGATGTTGTATGGAAGTGGACGCCCAAGTTCTGCATCATTGTCCTTTGGCTCCAGCATAGCAACAAATACACTCTCAGTAAAAACATTTAGTTTGGGTGAAATTGAAAGGGCTACAGATACTTTGATGATACGAAAATACTTGGGGAAGGTGGTTTTGGGCGTGTTTACAAAGGCGTTCTTGAAGATGGCACAGAGGTGGCTGTCGAGGTTCTTAAGAGAGACGGACGATCAGCTGGGAGGCCGAGAGTTTTTGACAGAGGTTGAGATGCTCAGTTGTCTCCATCATCGAAACCTAGTCAAACTTATTGGTATTTACACTGAAGAGCACAGTCGCTGTCTGGTTAACATCTCATTTAACCGATAGAAAGTGTTTTTGCTACTGAAGCACACAACATGTTTTGTTACTCAGGTATGTTGCCCCGGAATAGGTTCTGATATCCCCTTTGAGAATGTAGGCAAAGTTGCTGCCATTGCTTCTATGTGCGTCCAGCCTGAGGTCTCACACCGTCCATTTATGGGTGAAGTTGTACAAGCCCTAAAGCTTGTATGTAATGAGAATGAAGGGACAGCGCAAGCCATGTCACCTAGTTGTAGTCAAGATGACTCACCTGCTGAGAATGTGCAGGCCATGGCCAGCAATGATTCCCATCAGGTCGCTGAACCGTACACTT